>LBNU01000626.1:45608-65033 GCA_014162995.1 Artemisia annua
TGAATTAAAAAGGACCTTTGATGATATTTTTCATGTTTTGGAATACCAGGGACTAGTTTTGCCATTTTGTGAAAGTTTAGGGACTGAAACTGTCAATTGTGCAAACTTGACTGTTTTTCATCAGTTTTCAATCCTTTTGTATCTGAAACACATAAAAACATGTTTTTGTGATATTTTATATATTTTAGGGCATTTCTGTGTGTTTTCAGATGTTTTGGCAGTCTAAATGTGATAAAAATGATGAGTATTTGCACACTCATCAAGCGCGCCTTACAAACGGCCTAAGCCTATGCCGTTCACCTCTCGAATTACTCGTTTTAGATATCATCGAAGGGCTAAGCTTCCGTCAAACATTCGAGTGTACGATGGGAACAAGGACCCGGATGATCACCTCAGCATTTTCTCTGCTGCTGCTGAGCAAGAGGAGTGGCCTATGCCCGTGTGGTGCAAGATGTTTCGTCAGACTCTTAGTGGTTCAGCAAGGAATTGGTTTGATAGCCTGGACCCAAAAAGTGTTGATGGGTTTGAGGAATTGAGCAACAAGTTTCTGGAAGAGTTCTCACAACAGAAAAGGTATGATAAGGATCCGACGGAGATCCACGGGATTAAGCGAAGGCCGAATGAGGGACTCCAAGCGTTCATGGATCGTTTCAAAGCAGAAAGCTCACACATCAAGGGAGTGCCCCCGGTACTTAGGATATCTGCATTTATGCATGGACATGGTCACCCGGAGTTAGCCAAAAAGCTTAATGACAAGATCCCTAAGACAGTTGATGAGATGTGGGAAAGAGTCAGGGCCTTCATCAGAGGTGAGACGGCCGCCGACACCACAAAAGTCATTAAGGTTCCACATTGGGAGAAGAGGCCTGATAGAGATGCTTGGTCCGGTAGTCCAAACGGGCCTAGAAATCGAAACAATAGAAGAGGGCAAGGCCGTAGCATGGGAACATGCGCTCCTTATGTGAAGAAGGAGGGTTTCACACCTCTAATCAAGACTCCGAAGGAGATACTGGCTATGGACAACATTAACTTTCCCCCACCTCCTCCTTTGGTCGGCACTCCTGAAAGCAAGAATATGCACAAGTTCTGCGACTATCACCAAGATAGGGGCCACAACACTAACGACTGCTACCAGCTGAAGAAGCAGATCGAAGAAGCAGTAGCCTCTGGGAAACTGGCTCACTTGGTGAAAGACATCCGACAAGGAAACCCAAAAAACAGAGGAGCTGCTAAAGGAAAGGCTAAGGTCATTAATATGGTAAGATCTCAGGGGCACCGAAAGAGGCCCTATGAGAGAGTAGAGCACTGGATGGATAATGAAATAACTTTCCCCTCCGTTCCACGATATCAGCTGGTAGATACTCCCATCATAGTTGAAGCCATGATTGAAGGTTTTCAGGTAAGGAGAGTTTATGTAGATGGGGGCAGTTCGACGGAAATCATGTATGAGCATTGTTTTCGAAATTTTGATTATCGAATAAGATTAAGGTTGAAGAGCATCTACGGAAATTTGCTCAAACATTGCTATAATTAGTATGTTAATTTTTTTTTTTTTTTTTTTTTTTTTTTTTTTTTTTTTTTTTTTAAAAATAAAAAAAAAAAATAAATAGTAATATATTATTAGGGGTTTTTCTAACATATGCCCTCAAACACATGTTAAGTTATACTGCTACTTCCGTTCCTAAATAAATGTCCAGTTTGACTTTTCAAAGTCAAACTGGTTCAAGTTTGACCTTAACTATTTTTGTGGGTGTTATATAATATTTTATGCAAAATATATGAATGGATTGGGTTTTAAGTGTACTTTTCAATGATATAATTTTTTATCATGTATTATATAGCACAAAAAATATTTAAGATCAAGTTGAACCAGTTTGACTCTGAAAAGTTACATAGGACATTTATTTAGGGATGGAGGGAGTATTTTCTTCTCAAAATTATTGTCCATATTTATTTATTTATTTTTTGGATGTCTCAAATTAATTGTTTATTTTCTTTTTTACGTAAAAACTAGAGAATTTAGTTAATGAATATTCTATTTGAGTGATTAGATATAAAAGTGGTCACACTTTTATTAAAATATATGATTTTTGTCACCTAACGATAATTTTGAGACAGCGGGAGTATTTATTAAACACGAGTTTTCCTTTTATATTTAATTTTCACTAAATATATTTATTGTTTGGCTAAAGATTTCTTGTTATTATATGGGTTTTCTGACTATTCAGTTTTTTCATAGTGGGATAAAGTGATTTTGATTGTGATTCTAAAACTATTAGGGGACTTAAATGAGAGCGTCAGCTTCATATCTTTTGTAATAGAAATGATTATGGTGTAAAATATTCTTCTCATGGTATAGTAGTGTTAGGAGCGTAATTTTGAATTTATATACGGTAAATTGTTTGAGAATTCTACAAATATTCTATGAAATAGATAAATATTTATGCATAGTTGGTATAAATAAATTGTCACGTTTGCTTAGCACCCAAACTTCTCAACAACAATAATACTAGAAAATAAAATTCTCAACGACAGATAAAAGGAGTCCATTCCAGCTATTTATCTATTAACTACTTGACATAAAATGGAACTTACTAAAAATTATACAGATGATTATGTGATTATCACAGTTTCTAAACACCATAAATACATCTAAAAAAACCATCACCTACACAACGTTTTAATATACCATTAGAATTATCTAAGTATAAAAATAGTTCCTTAACTAAGAAATGATAGTTGTTCATTATTAGTTGATAAATTATGAAGTAAGTAATATAATAAGCTAAAACGATACATTTGTTTAATAAATAGTAAGTACATTATTTGTTCGAACGATGTTAAGCCTTATCTTATTTTAATTATTGTGAGAGTTGAATATTCAGTTACATGTTTTAAGTAGCGAATGAGATATATGCAATTATCCCGATTTTTTGTCAATATACTCCCACCACTGAACTATATTTTTATTTCATGTCACTTTCATTATTTGAGTTGATAAGAAAGTACTAGAAGTTGTAGGCTTCTAAAATGATTTGACCCCTTGGTATTTATTAATCATATACGGTAAGAAAAAACGACTTTTTATTTTTTTCATTTACATAACCAAACCGTACACATCAATGCATCAGTAGTTACTATTGGGCATAGTCGAATAGAAATGTAATCGATTCAATATTCTTCTTTTGAAAATAAGTCATGGTAACTAGTTATAATACCCGTGCACGCACGGGTTTTTTCAGAAAAATTTAATTATATGGTATTATCATTTAAAAACAGAAAATCTTATGTATATTTTAAAAAGTTAGAGCATAAACATGTGCAAAAGTAAGAAAAATAGTTAGCCAGAAATTTAAATTAACCGTGGCACCCTCGACTTGTATTGGCATTCTTAAGCGTGTCTCCTATATAATGTTATTGGCGCCAGAAGGTCTTTGATCACATGAGTTTCACATAAATAAATTTATTTTTAAAATTTTTGTTTGTAAAGGAATATATAAGAATTTACCGTGAAACTTATGATATACATAAGTACAATAATAAGTATGATGAGTTTTTCATTATGTATTAATTCAATTAATATTTTTGTAAAAATTTTATTGTATGAAGATTTAACCTTGTTTAGCGCTGACATAGATGCCTAATTTGTTGTTTCACTCTCAATATTGATATCATGTTGCTAACCAAAATCGTGATGAGTTTAGTAAGGCACATAATCCGAGGCGTGTGATCCGAATTTTTTAAAAATGTTTTCGCGGCACTATCCGTATAATAAAGCTTTAATAATAATTACATGAATCGTATATAAGTACAATCCGGCGCTATATTCTATCTTCTTATACCTCACAGGGCAACTCGTACTTACGGCACTTTGATATTTAATATTAACTGTTAATAATAATCTTCAACTGTAGCTTAATATCCTAAACGTGTACGTATAGATCTAAAACTTTTAAATAGGAATAACATGAGTTCTATTTATATTTAAGTACACTCCAGTAACAAAGTTATTCTTCAATACAGAATGAACAGTCTTGAAACTAGATATTTTATTTTAAAAGTATTACACGTATATCTACACACACTACATTCGTACATCTTACTCACCAACTTTTGCTACAGTTTAATGAAGACGAAGTCCTCACACACACATACCAGCTACATCCACTCTACGTGTAATTGTAAAACGAGAGCTCTCACTATTATCACAACGGCTCACGCGCGCATCGATCAAACCGAATGGAAGGGGTAATTTTGGTTTTATTATTTAAAGTTATAAAAAAATATGGATATTTATAATTTTACAACTTAAACTCCATATATATATTACATTCAAACCAACTAAATGTTTTATTAATTAACCATCCTCTTTTTTTAGTTTTTATTTCATAAATTTGACACATATATTTTTTTTTAATGTGTTTTTTTTTCATCAAACAAAATCAAAATTCTTCCACCAAATTTTTATTAAAGTTGTGACCAAAATCAATTCAATTTTTGACTTTTATTGGCCAAATCATATTGCTCAATTTCGCTATGTGATCCAGAATCGAGCATTCCTATTGTCCAATTTTTTTCACTAAAGATTGTTCTCCTCAAAAAAATTCTCCGAAATAATGGTATTTTTTTATATAAAAGATTAGATTAAAACGAAAAATAAAATTAAAATAAGAAAGGTGAAAATAAACAATTTCGTAGCATTTATTGATACACCTTAAAAGATATATGTATCTCTTCTTAATTTTTCTCTTCATTTGAAATGTGTAGCTACATTTTTTCTTATTAATCACATTCGCAATATTTCTTCTCCATTTAAATCTCTTTTCATGAGGGATAGCAAATTTTTACATAAACTTTTTATAAAGTAATGTGTCATCCCTAAATTACTTCGAATTCATTCTCTTTTACTTTTTCAATTGAACAATAAGGCTGGCCACAATAAGATAAGGACGAGTCGGTCGAGGATTGGCTAGTCGGTCCGGCCTTTTTGGGGGAACTCGGTCGCGCCGATTTCAATACAAAATCCCTCACACTCGTCTCAACCTCGACCGAGTGTTTCAAACCTTTTTCTTTTTCTTTTTTTTTTTATTTTTTTTTTTTTTTTTTTTTTTTTTTTTTTTTAAATTTGTCTAGGCCCGTTGCAGCAATGTAGCCGTTTGTAGGTAAAAAATATATATATATTAACCGTTTGATGGAACGTTGGCCAAAAAAAAAAAAAAAATCCCTATAAATACACAACATAAACACACTTCAATTCACACAATCTCACAACAATATTTATTCAAAATGTCTAAGAAAATACAACAACAACAAGCAAAAGGTACCACAACAAAACATCCCGCAAGTTTCACCGGATTCGACTTATCGGTTGTCCGGTGTCTCACCAAACATCAATTTCCGACCCCGTTCTCTTGATTACGAATCTCAAGTACCTCCACAACAACCAACATTCAACCCATTTGCTATGAATCGTAATGTTAATCGCCCTTTCATTCCACCGTATCAAAGCAACCAACAACCACAACAAAGCCACCCACGCCGAAGTATGTATGGTTCCCCCGAATTGTGTTATCGTCCAACAATGGACTCATCATCTTCATATTCTAATTATCACAATTATTCTCCGGCAAACCACATCAATCTTGATGCTTGTGATTTTATGGAACAATTAGATAAGAATCTGGATTTTTATGTTGGAACCGGTTCGGTTTATCCGAGTCACCAAATGTCACCGGGTTATCAAGGTTCGGGTCACGGATCGTATCACGATTCGGTTCCAAATGATGATCTTGTTAGTGATGACGACGACAACACTGTTTCTGAAGAGATGTCACTGGTCAAACCAAAGAAGCGTGCTACAAAGGCTAAGAAGAAGGCGGTTGAGAAAGAGGTTCCGATAGACACCTCGAAGGATACGGCGAATTGGTCAAAACAAGAAGAGATCGCGTTGTGCATGGCTTGGTGTGATTCTTGGAGGATAGCGCAGTTGGAAACAACCAAAATTCTAAAGGATTTTTGGCAAAAGTGAATGCATACTTTGAAAGGGAGGTTGGTGCAGGGAGATCGTACAACTCATTTCATGCACCAAAGAGCGTGTGACGAATATGAAATACTGATGCACCATACGTTTCATTTGGATCATTGTTGGCAGATTTTGAGGGACCATGACAAATGGAAGAAAAATGAGATGCAGGTTTTTTTAAACCAAAATGATGCTCGAAAAAAACCAGGGACTTCTGAAACGGGCTCGGATGTGCCTGATAATGAAGAGCCTCGAAATGAGCGACCAGTTGGGCGTGATGCAGCTAAGAAAAATAAGGCTACTAGGAGAAATCGTCGGGGTTTAGTTGGGATGGGGTAGCCGAAAAATGGCAAACCATTACGTCAAAGGCATTGGGTAAGAAGCAGGAGCTTGCAGACGGATACTACAAATTGAAGGAAAAAGAGCTGGCACAAAGGGATAAGGAGTTGGCGCTGCAGCAAAAGAAAGCGGAGCAAGAAGACAAAAGATTGGCAATGGAAGAAGAAAGGCTTGAACTTGATCGACAAAAGAAATATAAAAAAGACCTCCTCTTCTATTTCAAACCAATCGACCCATCTTTGCCCGCATTTCAACGACAAAAAATGCAAGAACTCAAAGACGCGATCAAGGAACAATACAACCTAGAAGATTAGTTTTTATGTTGTTATGTTTTAATAAGTGTTGTAATGTTTTTATTTTAGTTGAATTAATATGTAACGTTTTAATTATGAATGAAATTTTTAGTTTGAGTTAAAAATGGTTTTTTTTTTTTTTTTTTTTTTTTTTTTTTTTTTTAAATAAAATAAAATAAAAAAATTTGAACTTGGACGCCCTTATTGTGGCACTGAATCGCCTGCAGGTCGCTCGAGAGAGAAAGCTGACATGACAGATAAAATAAGAGGGATTGACCCTTATTGTTGTGCCTAGCCTAATGTACAAGTCACATAACACATAGTGTGATATTAGTAATTCTTATTGAGAATCTGTTACTACCTTTTTTATTTTTATTTTTATTTTATTATTACAATTATTATTTTAAGTGACAATGATGAAATTAAACCGTGTGAATCTCCAACCTCTTTCGTCTTAAAATGTTTAGTTTATGATTATAAACACGCAGTTTATTAAAATCATAGTAACAATTTTACCGGTAACTAATCAATTAATGTTTAGGTTAAAAAATTAGTTAATATCTTTTTAAATTTTGTAATAATAACTTTAAATGAAAGTAATACGGTAAACTTGATCAAAAAATTTTATTTATTCTTTGTAGTGGTCGCTTAAAAAACCATAAAGAAAATATGGAAATATAACTTGAAACGGATAGAGTAACGTATAGTAATTTCTTACCACACAAAATTTACGGTAATATGAAGATCCTCAACAACTTTGTCATTAAAAATAGAATTTTGATCTGTAGTGCATACGTAAGTCTTCCATAAAAATGTAAACGGTTACAACCATATTATTAGTCTACAAAAGTCCAAAAGTTTTAAACCATGGTCTCTGATAGTAATGAGGGATGTAGTTCAAACTTCAAAGGTATGCAGTTATTACTGTAAGAAAAACAAGGTAAGTGTTTACGTATGGTATGTAAATCAGTATTAAAGTGGATTGGTATAAATGTAAACGGTTACTGAGTAACCATACTATTAATCTACAAAAGTCCAAAAGTTTTAAACCATGGTCTCTAATAGTAATGAGGGATGTAATTTAAACTTCAAAGGTATGCAGTTATTATTGTCAGAAAAAACAAGGTAAGTGTAGCAACCCACAAAATCTCATCACTATCATTCCCATTACAAATACCTATAATAGTTATTTCCACAGATAAATTTTTGCTTTTTGCATGCATATCATTACATAAGTGACTCTCTAGACCTACTCACATATCCACACAAGCTAATTATCTTTACCCACACATCCTATAAACTCCTGGTATGTCAAGCATAGGATCACAACAACACCACACTAAGTAAATTAATAGTCTAACACACTAAACTCATCACACAACTGATGCGCGTGGGATTGCAACACGCACTACGTTTTACCTCTCAAGGGATCTCAAGAGGCTTACAATCCCCACCAGGCAGTGTACCTGACCGATGTAGTATAGTGTAGTGGCAAGTACCGGGGGATTGATCGTTCTCTCACAGGGAATAGTGTTCGTTAGGTTAAAGACTACTCTAATTAAGGTCTAAGGGTGGAGGATGATTATTTTTGTATTTTTATNCTAGGTACTAAACCCTAATCTCTAACTAAGCAAAATTAGGTCTAAACTAAATATAACTTAACCCTAATCCTAAAACTAAGTACCTTAAGCATCTCAAACACCTCAAGAACCTATCCTAGCACCTTAGTCATGCTTAGTACACACCCTAGCACCTCCCTAGCAAGCACACAAGTAGGTGATGCACCTACTTGTCACCTTCTTCCCTAGTCGGTCTCACCACCACCACAAATACCCTAAACCGCCATTGTAGCCTAGCCCCGTCACCCTTATAGCTCCCATTAGTCACCATATAGCTGTAGTTAGTCACTCCCTCCCCCTCGTGTCACCTAGCTCACCCTTTCCTTGGTCTCCAAGCCTAACGAGGCTATAAATACCCTCGACACCCCCTCCATTCAATCTCACACCTTCACTTCTCTTTACCTCCAACTTTCTGGTCCTAGTGGTAGTACTAAGTCTCTTGTAGCTCTAGAAGTCGAGTGGTATAAGCCTTGAGGCCTTGTCGAGACACTTTTGCCCTAGAAACCCCTAATAGCCCTCGTTAAGCCCTCCCTTGGTCACGTAAGCTTCTAATCTAGTTTCTTTTACTTTAGATCAGTCCTAGGATAGTTATAGATTGCCTTAGATCCCCTAGAACCCCTTGCCTAAGCCTTGATCACTAGGACTAGCTCGTTATCTTTTAAAAACCCTAAAATGAGTCGAATTGCTATTTTTATACTATAAGCCCTTTTGTTTCATAAAAATATACTTTGCATGGAATTAGGACTAGTTTTGCAAAACTTTCCATGCATAGGGGTATATATGGTAACTTTCTGAAAATATTAAGTCTAGGGACTATTTTTGACATTTCTTAGAAGTTATAAGTATAAGGACCCTTTTTGCAAAGTTATATAACCTTAGGATAAAAACTTGAAAAGTTATAAACTTATAAGGACTAGTTTTGCAAAAGTTATAAAGTTAAGGGTATAAATAGTATATTTTGAAAACTTATAAGTCAATCCTACCATTTTCTCAAAATATAGAAGTATAGGGACTAAAAATGTGAAGTTTAGATAGTTATAAACTTAAGTAATATAAGTATTATAAGTATAGGGTAGATTTTGTAAATATATTAAACTTGAAGGTTATAAAGTAAACTATTTTCATATATATAGCAAGCCTATTTTAAAGTTAGAAGCATAACACAATACTAGGGAGCTTCATGTGAGGAGTACTATGTGGATATTTCGTTTTGACGAGTCTGTTGGGTTTACGATTTAAAGTGCCGTGGCTCCTCAAATGATTATTGCATATACTTCTGAATTATGATGGCCCGAACGGTGTTATGTTATAACTAAACTCTAATAACAATATAACTCAATAGTAAGGAACTTCATGTGAGGAGTTATATACTTCTGAATTATGATGGCCCGAACAGTATTATGTTGGCAGCATAATACAATAGTAGGGAGCTTCATATGAGGAGTTATACTTCTGGATTACGATGGCCTGAACGGTGTTATATTATATCTAAGAATCCTAAGATAAAACACTTAATAAACATAAAACAAAACAACTAGAGCTTGACATGCCTACACAACAATAATAGACCTCAAGATACGTGAGTAAACAGCCTAGACCTCTAGTCACTTTAACATCAATCACATAGCCTTAAGCCCAGGTGAGTTTTCATAGCCTCACACCTTTTAAACGCTTTCTAAATGCTTTCCAAACCCTGTGAGGGGGATACATGCTACTTGCTTTAAAAACCGAATACAAGTCTTTTTCTTTGGTTGTTGCACAAGTGATACTATTCTGCCACCATTACATAACTAAAATTCATGAGCCATAATCACTTGTGGGTTTTACACAAGTGAACGCGTGTATAGTTGATAGATCTATTGGAGTTTGACACCTCCCTTTGGTTTACCTCAGCCGGGTAACCAATAAGTACTATAATTGAAACCTATAAGGATTAACTTTGGAAAGTTATCCTTCTCGTCCCCTCATGGTTGGGTCTGCAGCCCCCATGACCCGGACTGTTAACGTGCGGTTTCATGAGCTTAGTTCAACATACCCCACTCTTGATAATTGTGCATGCATCACAATTATCACACACACACACAACATTTTCCCAGATGGGTGTAACAACTGAACCCAGGGAACTTGTATTCACCCACACCCTAAACCTATGACTCTCACTCAACCTAGTGTTGACTTTTAAGCATGTATCCTAGGTAACGAAGCTCTGTGGAAATTATGGCATGGAGTAGCACAAAGCTTGCAGGACTTTTCACTCAGTTATCATTCAAGTTTCATAACAAACTTAGATTTTGGGGACCTCCTCTTATAAAACTCTGATGATTTTATTAAATGGTAACTCATTCTATAAAAACGTCTCTTTTTGAGTCGTTTTCTATTACCCGTAACTGTGATTCCATGAAGTAATACCCCAACCCTAAATCCGTTGCGAAACATGAAAATGGGGGTGTTACAGTAAGTGTTTACATGTAAATCAATATTAAAGTGGATTGGTATGGTTGTGTTGTTTTGTTTTTCGTGTTGAATGGTAAGGACCCGATGCGTTGATGAAGACCAAGAAGTTTGGGTAACACTTAAACAAACCATGTGTAGACTACGTGTGAGTCCGTATTTACCCAAGCGTGTAAAACTTATGAAGTTTGTGTGTGAAGCCTTCTATTGATGCGTGGATTACAACTCTCGCAAAAGGTTTTACTTCTCAAGGGATCTTGAGAAGCTTGCAATCCTTCAGACAGTGTACCTGATCGTTGTAGTGTAGTATAGGTAAATCCGGGGGATTGATCGTTCTCTAGGATAATAGTGTCATTAGGTTGAAGTGTATGTCAATTTAGGTCTAGAGGTGAGGGATAATTACTTTTTGTATTTTTATATTTCATGAAAGCAATTAAAAATCTCGGTTTTGGAAGAGTGGGCGGAATTAGTTGCTAGTCAACTAACCCTAAAGCTATTTTCATAAAACAAAAATTAAAATAACAAGAAAAGTAAAAGTCGTGAACTACTTATAAAGAGACAAACGTGTTTACTTATATTTAATTACTCCCTAGTTATCTTTTACTGATTTGTTGAATGTCACAGTGCAGTTGTTTTAGTTGAAGCGTTGTATTCCTTAATATCAGTCGTGAGGCCGTGCTACATTCCGAAACTCTATGAATATCAATTTCTCCTAGAACCTCACGTTAAGTAAACTATCATAGGATTATTAATATCAACTCATGCATTAAATACGACGAGAAAAACCAATATTGCACATATAGTAGTTTTCTAAGAAGTTCAAGCTAATTACACAAAGGAAGTCAGCCAGTTTTCTTAGCCTAACGTGAATCAATCAACTAAACAATAGACAACGCATCAATAATCAATAACTAGGTTTCATTAGATCTAAGCAAACACTAAGTAAATTAAGCTAGCATGTTAAAAGGAAGAAAAGATAAACAATTAATTAAACAACACATAGATATATTGAATGATTAAAGGAGTACTTAACTTAAATTAAACATGGATGAAAAGCGGCTGTAAAAGCCTTACAAAAGCTGTGAAATTCGTCTAGGGTTTAAGCTTCCAAAGTGTCACACTAATGAATGAAAAATCGAAAACTATATATAGATTTAGAAGGCTGACGACGTCAGGTTATGGATCCTGACGTCGTCAGATCGCCGTAATTAGGGTTTCGTATTGTGCAAGTAGCCATTTTGACGGTGTCACAAAATAAGCCTTGACGCCGTCACTTGTAATCTTTACACGTGACGTCCTCCTCCAAAATACACCTGACGCCGTCAGGTGTAAATTCTTGATTTATGTCTGACCCAACGTGTGTTAATTATTCTATCTTCAAAACAGAAGCTGACGGCGTCACAAGGTATAGGCTGACGCCGTCAGGTCTTCTTTTCTGACTGGATTTCTGCGACTTAGTCATTTTCTTCTCTTTTGCGTCCAAAAAGCTTCATTTTCCAGAATTCTCGTCCCAAGTACCTAAAATACAAAAATATATTATTTGAGGCAATATTTGATCATATAATCACGATTTTGGGCTTAAATGGCCCCTTAAAAATGTATCAATTAAATCCTTATCATCTATTTATAGAGAGACAAGTATGGTTTAGAGACAAACCATTGAGAGATGATCAACGGCTGTGAAGAAGCCATGTGTTGACCATCTAAGGAGCAGACGAGGAGGATAGGTGGCCTTTCCTCCTTAGCTAGTACATGAGAGTGCTTTAAAGATCCTCAACAACTTTATCTTTTAAAATAGAATTTTGATCTGTATTGCACACGTAAGTCTTCCATATAAATGTAGACGGTTACTAAGGTGCTGTTTGTTTTTGTATAAACAGTCTAAATACCTCTGAAATCTGATTCGGTCAGATGTCTTCAGACATAAGAGTGTTTGTTTTTTGTTCAGATTCAGAGATGGAAACGTCTGAAATAGCTCTTGTTTGGTCAGATGTCCGCATACCTCTTTTTACATCTGAAAAAGATAAACTTTTTTTTTCAACCCACTATGAACTAACTGCTTATGCTTACAACGCTTTCGTCAACCACCGGCTACTACCCATCTCCGCCGCCACCCACCAGCTATCACCCTCGTTCTTCACAACCCATGAAGAATGTTAACGACTTAACCCCATTTGTCGATTTTAAAAATATGATCACATAACTTGTAGTTCTTGTACATGTAGAATAAAGAAGGAAGATCATGGTTTCGGTCCCTTTGTAGATTTGTATCTTTGGTCAGTTGGGAATTCACTTGTGTGAATGTCTTGGGTTGACTTTTTCTTATCTCAATGAGGATGATGGTTTGTGTGGAGGATAATGCTTTGGATGTGTATTGTCCCATTCTTTGTCAATTTTATACGTAGCTATATCAATTTTATGATTATAATATTATATAATAGTTATAGTTAAGTTTATTTTCTATAAAAATATAGTTATGTTCCACTTAAATTGTAAGAACATAATATTTCACACATTCAGACGTTTTTTAAAAACAAACAACATCATTTCATTCAGATTTAGATTTTTCAGCCACGTTTTATATTCAGACATGTTAATCAGATTCAGACTTAAAATCTTCTAAAAAACAAACAACACCTAAATAACCATATTATTAATCTATAAAAGTCCAAAAGTTTTAAAGCATGGTCTCTAATAGTAATGAGGGATGTAGTTCAAACTTCAAAGGTATGCAATTATTATTGTTAGAAAAAACAAGAAGTGTTTAGGTATGGTATGTAAATCAGTATTAAAGTGGATTAGTATGGTTGTGTTGTTTGGTTTTCCATATTGAATGAATGAATGGTAAGGACCCGATGAGTGGATGAAGATCAAAAAGTTCGGGTAACACTTAAACAAACCATGTGTAGATTGCGTGTGAGTAAATATTTACCCAAGTGTGTGAAACTTGTGAAGTTTGTGTGTGAAGTATTTTATTTATAAAGAGACAAGTAGGGTTTAGAGATAAACCATTAAGAGATGATTAACAGTTGTGAAGAAGCCATGTGTTGACTGATTAGGTCGTTTTTAGGTATAGTATATTATCCAAGTAATTTCTCAACGAATAAGAAATACCCGGGTCGTGATCCGTTTGAAGGTGAATGGAACCGTAGTTATCGATTTATGAATTTGTGTGAAGAAAAGTGAAATAAAAAGGAATGTTTTGATTTTTAAAACTACAATTAAAGAAATACGTAAATAACTCACTTAATTAAAGCAAACTAATCAAAACGTGAAATTAAATGTAATTGACGCGAATCCCGGGCTATTCCCGAGATTTAAAGGCAACTAATAAAATTAAAAGGGATACGGGATAAAACTAAATTTTATAAAATCCTAAATGCACTGAAAAACTTTTAAATGAATTATAAATATTTTTGTGTTAATTTTCTTTAATTAAAAGTAATTAATTACGTAAAAATAAAAACGTAAATAAAAAGTGACTTCTGTAAAAACAACTTAGAAAAAATCAACAAAATTCCTAAAAATCCTAAATAATAAAAATAATTTTTGGAAAAAGAACTAGATTTATTTTTGCATTTTCTGATTTATTATTAATTAAAAATGATAAAAAGTAATTTTAAATGATGAAAAGTCTAAGTAAATAGAAAATAAATAGTAAAAGGACTCAAATAAATCTAAGAAAATTATGGAAATTCTAAATTAATGTTTAAAAGATTCTGAGTTAAAAACTTTTTCCAAAATAAGCAGAAAAGTGCTTATTTGAGCTTATTACAGCTTATTCAAGTGCTTATAAATAAGCACTTGAATGAAAACTATAGAAAATGAACTCAGAGGAGTCCTTAAGCTCAAATAAACTCAAGTCACCTCATTTATGATCAAGTATAACTCAGATTATATTGAAAACAGTTTAAAAGATGGGAAATAAGCACAAATGGTGAGCAAATAAGCACTATGGACCACAAAAAGATCAGGAACAGTAGAAACCACTTAAACAAGCATAAAACAACTCAAAACAGCAAGTAAAGCACACCAATAAGCCAGGATGAGCACTTATCAGTTTATACCTAAAGACAGAAAAGGGTGCTCAGGTGCCCTTCTTTTAGCTTATAAATAAGCAGTCAAACAAGCCAATTTATAGAAGATTAAGGGGGCAAAAGTTACACCACCAAGCAGAGAACACAAAAAACACAAAAGCCCTAATTCTAATGTACCAATTGAGGCCTAATTTACCCAAAGTTCAGCAACAAAAAATCTGGTAACAAGAAAGTGTTGCACAAATTTGACTTTTCTTATTGCACTATAACTTTGACTTAACCCAATTTCAACTGCCTAAATCTCTTACTAGATGTTTATTAAACTTGTTTAAACACTTAAATCATAGCTACAAACACAAATCACAAAAATCACAACAATTAGTGGAAACAGATTCATGAAATGTGCAGCAAAATTGAACAAACAAGCTAATTTTGACTTTTTACCTTTAACCTGCTGTTTTAATTACCTAAATGACTTACTAACACCTATTGAACTGAGTCTAAACCAAATAAGCAACACAAAAACAACAAGAACACTATTTAACTACCTGATCCAAACAGTCCTTTAACCTACCAATTACACTACAACTTCAATAATTAGGCTATCAACTACTGATTTTAAGCTACCAACTGATTACCATAGCAGTATTAAGGCTGATTAAACAAGAACTAACCACCAAGAACAACTAGAACTAAGATTAGCAGTTTAATGAAAATAGGCAGTAAAGAACTCAAGGCTACTCTATAACATATAAAAGCATTACATAAGCACTTAGACAACTGATATAAGCAACATATAACTCAAATAAGCCACAGACCACAGAATACACTATATTTTATTTAGAGGAATTTAAAATTGGAATTAACTTACAAAGTTCTCCCCCTCAGCACAAACAGAGGGGGTTCACTATGCTTGCCTGTCTTTAGACAGGCTGAGTCCTTCCTTTTCCAACTCAACTTGCCATCAAATCACCAGAATTCATCATGAACAAGAAACTTTGACCAGAGTTGACTTTTTGTAAGATTTTTGAGTTTTTGAATGAATTAACTACTAACAACCTTACAAGAGCTACATAAGCTAGTATAAGGTGTGATAAACTAGAAAAAAAGCTTAGATGTAAGCTGGAATAAAGAGAAATAAACATCTTTTTGGATTTTTTTTTATTGTTTTTCTTACTTTTTTTGTGCTTTTATGAAGGTTTAAGAAAAGGTAAAAAGGTTTAAGTCTAAAAGCTATAAACTGATTAACAAAAGAGATTAAAGCCAAAAATAAGCTAAGTTAACAAGCTTTAAGCTAAACGTAATTTAAATAATTATACTAAAGCATTAATTTAAAACATTAAACAAAGAACTTTTATTAATAAACTCGAATTACATTACTTAAGAAATAAAAGGGCAGCATTTCATTACATCAAATCCTACACACTCATAACGTTTACAAGGGGTTCTTTATATAGGAGTGCAGGGGTGAGCTAGGGTTTTGGCTCAGAAAGTCCTAGAAGCAATTCTTGGCCATACAATTCTTCTCCTTATCCACATGACGACATCCCATCAAAAGTTAGCCGTTGGAATAATCCTTATCTCCATTCCACGTATCTTGGACCAATCAGTGAGCTAGTTTTTGCCAGGTGTGAAGGAATGATGTCGACATCCTTACTGACATGTCAGGTTCTAGAAGGATTATTCCTCGTACTCGAATCTTAGGTAAAAACGAGGTGGAGCAGGGTAAATGGGGTGAATTGGTGTGCAGGGTAATTGAGGGGGAAGGGAAGAACAGTGAAAAGGCGCTTGTAAATTTTTTTATCTTATTTTGAGTCTGGGTTTGGGACCGGGTTAAAGATTTAGGGGAGTGGGCCTATGTTTCTTTTGGGCCAGGTGGGTTAAAGGTGTAAATGGATTTAGTGGGTTGGGTGGTTAAAGGGTTATAATGGGATAATGGGTTTAGGTTTATTATAACTTAGGAAGTAAATTGACAAGGACCAAATGTATAACTTCTGAAAGTTTAGGGACCACAGCTGCCAATTTTTGTATACTCAATCCAAGGGCTATTGTTGCCAATCTTTGAAACTTGAAGGACCATTACTATCACATCTTCAAAATATACTTCAAAAGGACCATAACTGACAATCTTTAAACCCGAGGGGTCATTGATGCAACTTTCTCAAACTTTATCTTCAATTACCAATTTTGTCATTCCTGAAACTTTGAGGATGACTTTGGACATTATGAGCTCAAATTTGACCACTAGCTTCCCCGGCTCCGGCTTTAGACACTTTTCCAAGTCCCGTGCTCGTTTTGTCATTTTCTTGTGATTTTTCGTCCTTTTCTTATAAATCCATGCCTGCACATTCAAAAACACAAAAACACGAATATTTGGCATTTAGGGGTTAGTTTATGGTCCATTTGGTCGGGTTTTGGTCAATAAAAGGTATGTGAAAATACACATACCAAAATCCCCCAGACTAAGGTATTGCCGTGTCCTCACGCAATGTAATCACGTCACGCCTTTGAGATAAATAATTTAGAAACTCTTTTTACTAACTTTGAAAAGTAGCAAGAACGTTCAAAAGAGATTTTAAAATCATTTATTCCCTAAAACGCCCCGTTTACCCATTTTATTCCTTATACTAATCTATACTACTATTTTTGTATTTTTCTCATTATACTTGTGACGGTATGTTTGACTTTCATTATTATGCAATAACGTTTAGGGTCAAAAAGTAGAAACACGACTCATGGAGAAGTGACCATACGGATAAAATTCATCGTCCCTGATTTTTCACAAGTTCCCAAACTAAGCTTAAAAACGAGATCACAGCCTACTTACAAGTTAGATGCTAACGCTACTCATGGAAGTTACTTGTGTAATTACCTCTTGCTCCCATTTTCCTATTTTCCTCTATTTATTTTATTTTTGGTGAGAAATGAATTTCTTCATATTTTCTCGTTTCGATATGATTTTAGTCCGATAAAGATACTAAATTAAGACGCTAAGTAGTTTCTAATCCTTCTCGCTAGAACCGTTGCATACAAAAATGAGGTCCACATCAAGGTCTCTGATTTAACACGATTTTGAGGAGTATCCCTTTTATTGGCGACCGAAACAACTCATCTACGAGTCCAGAGACAGAAGCTTTTATTAGGACCTCCCCGGAGTCAAGGTTTGGCATTTTTTTTTTTTTTTTATTCAAGCACTTTAACATATTAGTCCTTGGCCTTTTATAACAATCACAACATCGGCTGCGAACCGGCAAGATGTAATAGTCTATTATGACCTTGGAATTTTCCTCTGCCTTTTTGAAGTCTACAACATCGGCTGCGAACCGGCAAGATGTAGAAAACTTTTATGGCTTTGGATTATTATTATTATTATTATTATTCATTATTTGCCAAACCCCAAGTCCTACGGCTTTTATAACAATCCCAACATCGGTTGCGAGCCGGCAAGATGTGATAGTCTATTACACCGTAACACTGGCAGTACCTTGATGTGTACCCAACTCTCATAAGCAAGGATCCTTTTGACAAGAATCAAAAACTAAGTATCGCCAAAACCTAACATCTTTAATTATTTTACACAATATATGGGGTGAAACAATTTTGTGGGAGCAAAAAGCCACAAGTACCTTCGATGAGCTCTAAAGAGAACCAACTACTCCACGCTTAGCATCTAACTTCTAAATAAACTCTATCATTTCTCGTTCTCCGCAAATTTAAAATCTCAAATAATGAGATCCGCGGATGCTTAGCCGATAATCAAGCCGCGCATATATAAAGTCAAGCACGGGAGCCGACAAAAGAGTAGCTCCTTGTGTACAAGACTAGCAAAAGCTTTTATGATCATCATTGGTTAAGGGAACAAGCTAGGGCTCAACACGCCCGGATCAAGTCAAAATTTTATTCCTACTCTCGCCAGCTAGAAAGTCAACAAGGTGTCAAAACACTTATTATCTTTTTGCACTTTTTCAACTTTTTCACATTTTTTTGGTGCTTTTTCACTTCATTTTCATTATTTTTTCTTTGAAATTTTTTTTTCAAATTTTTCAATTTTTTTCGATTTTTTAGGAAAAACGGGGTTGCGAGAGTAAACGGCTAAATGAAAGTGCAAGGCAAAAGTCAAATCGAAGATTCACCCCCCCAGACTAAAGGTAAACATTGTCCTCAATGTTTCAAAAGCAAGGGTAATCCTAACAAAAATCTAAGGCCGTTTATTAATTATGCCAAATAGATAAACGTTAGTCGATAAGATTAGGATATATAATGTGGATTTCCTTAAGCAATGAAGAATGATACTCGAGTGGAGAGAATGACAAAACCACGAGCACGAGAGTAATCATAATTCGGGACAATCCTGGACAATCACAAACAACCACGAAAACACGAGATATGGAAGAGGCGCACCTCCTCACGTCACATTAGAAAAGAAAATAAAAAGAAGATAGAAAGGATAAGCATGGGGTGCCTCCCACGAAGCGCTTGTTTATTATCGAGTCGTATAGCTTAGACTCGCCCCGAATTTACTTATTCTTGGGGGAGCAAATGGAACGGACACCCGGCAAAAACGGAGATGCCGGGGTCAAAAACGGTATCCTCACTCCCGGAGGAGTGGAAAGATGGAGAAACGATGGGATAAATGAAGAATGGGTGAAACACTCGGATGATAA
>LBNU01000628.1:0-53838 GCA_014162995.1 Artemisia annua
AAAATTAAATAACAAGAAAATTAAATTGGTTGTGAAACTTATATATGAGAAATATGTGTTTACTTAGATTTCCTTACTCCCTAGCTATCTTTTATATGTTAATTAGTTTGTTGTGATTATGTGGATGACGGGTTGTATTCATTTAAACCATTTGTAGGGCCGTGTACGATCTTCCCTAACTCTATAAGCTCCTACTTCACTCCTATGTCGAGCCGATTTAAGCTCCTAACATGGGATCATTTGAATTCGCTCATGCATTAAATACAACTAAATAATCGTAGTACACATCCGATTCATGTTTCTTAAGACGTTCAAGCAAGTTACTGTATAGGAGGTTAGTCAGTTTTCTTAAGCCTAACATCGACTTCATCCAACCACAATAATTACAAGCAAACCAACAACATATAATCAATAGCTAGGTTTCATTAGATCTAAGCAAACACAATAAAGACCTAGCCTAGCATGTTAATTAAAAGACAAGCGTAAGATATAATCAAACAACACATAGACATATTGATTGATTTGAAAGAAGACTTATCTTTAATTAAACATCAAGGTTTCAAGGGTGAAAAACCCTTAAAAATACTGTAGAATACGAGCTAGGGTTTTTTCCCAAAAGTTGCACACCAATGAATGAAAATTAGAAAAGTATATATAGATTTTACAAGCTGACCCGGCGTCACGTTCTAATGCGTGACGCCGTCACCTCGCCGCCAAACTAATATTCGGATTGCTCAGATCTCATTCTGACGCCATCCCTCTTTAACCTTCTCTGGGCCGTCTCCTTTTGTCACAAAACGTGACAGCCTAGGTCTAATTGCACGTGACGCCGTTACCCTTTATATCTTCAAATCTTTCTGGGGCGTCTGGTGTAAAAATGATCCTTCGTTTGTCAAAGCGTGACGCCGTCACACTCCAAAGCGTGACGCCGTCATGTACTATTTCCAGCATATTTTGAGACTTTGTCGTTTTCTTCAATTTTATGCTCCAAAAAAGTCTAAAATGCTTCTTTTTCCAGAATTCCTCTTCAAAGTACCTAAAATGACAAAAGAAACGATTTAGGGCAATATTTGATCAAATAATTACGGATTAGGGCTTAAATGACCCTCTAAAAGCGGTACACTTTTCGCTTCATCAAGTTTCCACATTGCTATTACAAACCGGGCATAAAATAGTCTCGATTTCAATACCATGCTTAGAAAATTAAACCGATGCGGGAGCCTATCCAAACCAAATCTCCAAAGGAATATGTTTAACTTACTTGGAAGGCATGAATTCCATGTTGTTGATGATGCCAACAAGGGAAACATAATGTGATCAATGTGAGAACAGGTTAATGTGGTATATCAGTCACATTCTATTATACATAATCTTTTGGTTTTAATATATTTTAGTAGGGTAACCCTTAAAAAAATGGTTTCTATGATTTGATGTTACTTCAATTTTACCCAAATTGAAATATGGGATTCCTAAACATGGAAACTAGGTTTTTTAAGTTAACTGCATAACTAGGGTTTTAGGAAAATATTTTTTTTATCAAAAAATCCATAATAATTTTTTTTGAAACATAAAAATGGCCACTTAGGGTTTCTTGTTACCTAAATCACACACATTTAAAATTTTGAGGCTTTGAAACCCTAATTAGGGTTCGTAAATTTTAAATGATAAATTTTCCTAAATTGCCAATCCATAGCAATAAGGTAAGAACCGTCATTCTTTGAGAATGATGAGTTGCATTAGGGTGCAATGATACATGTGAAACTCACGGTTTGCATGTACTATTAGGATGGGCTACATATGTTGTGCATGTGCATATTTAGTAGGTCCTAGCATCATTAGTATTTGCATGCTTTTTGGTTTAAGAGAGGCATGTGTGCCATTGTCTATTCCCTTTTGTAATTCAATTTTAAGTAGAATAACTTTAATTAATATAAACCAAGATGGACATGTCACAAGGAAGATGAACCTATGGAGCACGAAGAGATAATGGAGGAATGCACATCCTCTAGAAGGAAGGAACATATGACGGGCTATGCTGAGAAGACGCGGAGTCTGAAGATACCTTCTTGCCTTGTGTCATGCTTACCCTTAGGAGAGACTCTAGTTAATTCCAAAGTGGCTCTCGGAATCAACATTAGATAATGGCTTGGTTGTGTCAATACTCATGTCAAGGGAAAGGGTGCACTTAAGCATCGGGTCCCTGACAACGAGATTACATAATAAAATGGTAAAGTCTGATCTAACCTAGCTAAAAGGCTGGGAGGGATAACCTGAGTTTAGACACTTTTTATTACAAAAGGATTTGTTTTTTAAACTTAATAAATCGTAGTATGAATTCATTCATATTTCATATGTAAAACGACTTTTTGGAGAAAATCATTTTAATACTGGATATAAAAATAAAAGACTGGTAAAATAATTAGTTTAAGGTCTTACACCCTCTGGATATAAAAATAAAAGACTGGTAAAATAATTAGTTTAAGGTCTTACACCCTATGTAATTATAGACTAATGTGCCATCCATAATTGTTACACTCTCTTAGCTCATACCCTGCAAACATTTGATCCCCTAGCACGTTGTTTATGTGTACATGGATGGCACGGAATGAGGTGGCTATTGTATTAATTGGTCGTACCCTATCATAGATCAATGAAATGAAAATACACTGGCTTTTATGATAGAGTATATTGGATATCCGCCCTAGCGGACCCAAGGTTGCATGAAGAGACTGAGTATGCCTGATTGGTGTCGGAGTCTCAACCCTAGGAGTTGTCTCGAGGAGGCAATTAGTGGTGACAAAACACATACCTAAAAATTGTCACAAGTTAGTTTATGCCCTAGCGAGGTACCTTGTAATGGTAGTGCAATGGGCGAAATGATAGGTTCTAGTAGCCATTATGATAAAAGATAAACTCACTAAATTGTCTTTATAAAAAAATGTAGATGGCAAGCAATAACAACAACAACAACTCTTTATCACTCCACTTTGTTCTTAAGAAGGACAAACCTACTGGGCCTAACTTTCGTGACCGGGAGAGGAATCTTCATATTTTTCTCCGGCATGAAGAAAAGTGGTAGATCCTGGAAAATCCCATTGGCCCAGCGCATGCGGCTAACACCCCAGTAGCGGTCAGGAATGCTTATAAGAGGCATGTCAATTACCTATTAGTTGTTGGATGACCAATGCTAGCCACCATGGCACCTGAACTCCAAGTCAACTACATGGCCGTTGGAGCGTTTGATCTAATCAATCAATTTCGTACTACTTTTCGGACACAAGCTCGAACTGAAAGGTTCGATATAATTGTCAACTTAAGTAACTGCAAGATGGCTGAAGGATCATTAGTTAGTGCCATGTAATCAAAATGATTGAGCACATCAATCGACTAAAAAAGCTAGGGTAGGCCATTGCACCCGAGCTTGCTATTGATTTCATCTTGAATTCTCTAAGCAAGGAGTATAACAGTTTATACTCAACTAAAACATTATTAGTGTTGAGGGCGGGGCTGTAGGAGAACTCCAGAACATGCTCAAGACTGCAGAAAGAGGCATAGAGCAAAAGTCAAAGGACGTGTTAGTGTTTACAGATGGGACATATGGATAGTAATGAGGAAGTGAAAATGAAGAGGGGGCAAAGGGAAGAAGAATAAGACTTCCAAGCCAGTATTCGAGGGAAGCAAACCCAAGAAGGATTTTGCTTGCTACAAGTGCAGAAAAGAGGGGCATTGGACGAGAACTTGTCCAAATGGTCGAGCCAAAAAGGAAAGGGAGAATACTACTAAGACCCCAGGTTAATACATAAATTGTTGTCTCTCACTTCGTTACGCATGTAACAAATATCTAACTTGTTGAAAAACAATAGATGAGAAGTGAAGAGGGGCATTAGACATAAGTTGTTGTGGAAGCTGATGAAGATGACGGTCGGCCTCGTGCATCATTTTGGGATTTAGGATTTTTAAAATAGTTTAAATTTATGTCTTTACTTTTGAATCTGGATGTCGTCCGCTTCAGGAATTTTTTAAAAAAATTATTTTATTATTTATGTTTTAAACATTTTATTTTTGACATTTTATATTTCTGGCATCTCTTATATTTTAAAATATGGAAGTAAAAGGTTTATGGAAAAACTTAGAGTAATCCCAAATACATCTTTAAACCATGAAAATAATTTATCTGGTTTGATCGATGGATGATCATACTTTATAGGTTCCTTTGAAGAGGAAATGGTGAAGTAAATGAAGTGCTTGGAAGACCCTTTAGGCTTGATATAATAAACTTTGATGCAATATATCTGGCATGGAAGTTCAAAGTAACAAGAAACTTTGGTTGAATGACTATCTGGGATGGTCAAATCAAAGGAGGCATTTCTACTAGATACAAATGTTTAAGAGAGATTGAATATGCCTACCTCGAGTCTTGAAAACATTAAGGCGTGTACCCCATGTGCGATACAATCAAATATCACAGATATTTGAGAATTAAGATTTATTGAGAAAGAGAAATACTTGAGTGATGGTTTTTCCAGAAATCTATGGATTGTTTTATTGGGTAAAAGGTCAAAAACCCCGGTAAATATATTACTTAAAAAAATGTTTAAGTACAAAGGATATGGAAATCCCATATCTCAACCCGTTACATAGGCAAAAAGTTTACATAACAAGATACTTCCTATTCTCTAAACAAGAAAGTAAACCACTACTCAAAATATAACATTAAACTCCTACGAAAACAAAATTACTTCCTATCAAGGCCTTGGAGCTTGATACCATACATGTCATAAAAGGTATCCAAATTCCCTGGACTATCGTAGGCCTGCTTCGTATAGTCATGATAATCATCTTCACGATCGTCACCACCACCAAATAGATTCACTGACTCATCAAAAGTGTTCACAGCCTCCTCTTCATCACTGTCGGAATCAACAATCTCTCCCACCTTAGAGAATGGGTTAACTCTCTTAGTAAAAGAAGTAGACGGAGAAAAAGAAGAACTAGACTTACTAGCCTCAGCCTACACCTTCTCTTTCAAAACACTCACAAGCGGTTCTTTTGATACGTTACCAGTCTTTTGAGACCCATCCTGTTAGTATTTTAGATACTACGGATTGAGTAAAGCTTATATACTACTGGGTAGTATTTTAGATCTGTAAATCAAACTCGAAAGGGCTTCGGTTTGTAGATCATGAGTAAAATCTCGTGTTGCTTTGGAATGCTCAGTTAAGACCGGAAGATGTCTTATAAGAGGAGTAGTTAACTGGGTTAACACATGTTAAATATGATCAAAGTAATGTACTCAAGCTAAGCGTCCTTAACCGGATGAGGGTAGTTCAACTTAGAGTTGAGCAATGCAAGCGAGAGTACGGGAAATTAATTTCTGGGTCATTTAACTAAAGAGTACAAAGCATGATAGGTATTATAGATCTGGAATGATCTGTGGGAAAATTCCTAGTACTGCAAGATTTAGTGGGAGGATATTAAGATCATTAAACAAAATGTTCATTTCTCAATGAAGCAAGATAGTTTGGCAGAATAGCATGTGTTGATCTTGAGTTGTTGTATAACAAATAAAGAAGCCATGTGACTTAAAGGATTTGAAGTATGGGATTTCAAATCCGGAAATGCGCAAGTACATCTCGGTTTAAATAGGCTTGTACCGAAGTTCTTAGAAACTTAGGAGAATCAGTAACAAGGAGTCATGATTGTTAATTTTTAGGTGAATTCCATTTTACTTAGAATGTAAAATGAAGTGCATCATTAAATGCTAAGCTGAGTGTGTCGCGAATTTAGCTAAGTCTATAATCAGTATGACTAAATCGCTGGTACCAAGACTCACTTAGATTCATTAAGAGTAAGACATTATGGAAGCATTGAAAAGTGAGGCTCCGTGGATCTGGGAGGATCGTCAAAAAGATTTGAAAAGTAGTGATTACTTGCTCCCAACACTTTCTGCTACGAGATAAATAATCGCCACTAATTGAGGTAATATCGTAGACTCGTGCAAATCGACGAGACATTATTGTGATATTCTATTTATCATATTTAATGAAAAATCTTTCATTCTAAAAGGGTCTTTGGATGTGACCATGATCGAGAAACGAACACATGGATCAAAGTTAATGGCGTTCTCTGATCGTGACGGACTATTCCAGTTACTGCGTAAAAGCGTAACGCTGTGTGCTAACGTCAAGTTTAGTGGGAGGTAAAGAAAAATGCTTTATTGACCAAGATGACAATTTGCAACTCCAAGTTGAAATATGTTGGATCGATATACTCTGACCTAACTAACTATGTAGCTTGTAAGGGTTTAGTAATCTTGAGTAAAACTAAAACTACTAACAATGAAACACTAATATAACTCTGTTAAGTATGCGGAATCTACTTCAACAAAGCTAAGAAGAATAACAAAACTTTTTATTAATACTAAACTTTGAACCTGCTTACACTATAGATTCCCTAACAACTCTAATCGCTAAATAACTCTATAACCTTGTTCGTACTTGTGTATTCTCTAATGCCAACCTAAGGGTCCTTTTATAGGCATAAGGAAATCCCTTAGTTGGTTTACAATAAGTCGGTTTTTGATCCTTGTACGACAAGCAAACTAATTCTAAACTAATAAGAATATTCTATAATTACATAACATTCCTTAAACAATTCTACATAACAGTACTTTAACATTGACAGTACTTTGACGAGCAGTACTTTGACTTTCCAGAATAAGCAGTACATTGACACAAGCAGTACTTCACAATCACGAATAAAATGATGCCTAATCTGTATGTGCTTGGTCTTGGAGTGATAAACAGGATTCTTCACAATGCAAATTGTACTCTCATTATCAATGTTGATAGGAGTATTCTTAAAATTGAATCCATAATCCAAGAGTTGATTCTGCATCCACAGTACTTGTCCACAGCAACTTGCAGCAGCAACATATTCTGCTTCAGTGGATGATGTTGCTGCAATAGTTTGCTTCTTACATTGCCATGAGACTAACCTGTTTCCAAGATATTGGCATCCTCCAGTGGTTGATCTTCTATCATAGTTATCCCCTGCATAATCACTATCTGAAAAAGCTTCTAAGTGAAAAGGTGAATCCCTAGGATACCATATTCCTAGCTTAGGTTGATGTTTGAGATATCTAAAAATCCTCTTGACTGCATTCATGTGAGATACTTTGGGTGAGACTTGATATCTTTCACATCAACATACAGCAAACATAATATCAGGTCTAGATGCAGTCAAGTACATCAGGCAACCAATCATTGATCTGTAGAGTTTAACATCCACAACCTCTCCATCTTTATCCTTTCCTAATGCTTTAGTATGATCAATAGGTGTGGTGGCTGGCCTGAGATTTGGGAAGTCAAACCTTTTAAGAATGTCAGCCACATACTTATCTTGGTTGATGAAGATTCCACTTCTGGACTGTTGAACTTGAAGCCCCCAAAAGAAAGTTAATTCACCCATGGAACTCATTTGAAATTCTTGTTGCATGAGTTGCTCAAATTCTTTCACCATAGACTGTTTTGTAGCTCCAAAGATAATGTCATCTACATACACTTGAACAAGCATAATATCCTCTTTGTTTCTTTTGATAAACAAGGTTTTATCAATTGCACCTCTCCTGTAACCATGTTGCAATAGAAAGGTGGAGAGTCTAGCATACCAAGCTCTAGGAGCTTGATGAAGACCATACAGAGCCTTGATAACTTTATAAACTTTGTTTGGATGTGCAGGATCTTCAAAACCAGGAGGTTGTTTAACATAGACTTCCTCTGTTATAGTGCCATAAAGGAAGGCACTTTTAACATCTATTTGGTAGACTGTAAATCCCATATATGATGCAAAAGCAAGAAATAACCTTATAGCTTCAATTGTTGCAACAGGAGCAAACACTTCATCATAGTCCACTCCTTCTTCTTGTCTATATCCTTGTGCAACCAATCTTGCTTTGTTCTTGATAGCATTCCCTCTTTCATCTCTCTTAATTCTGAAAACTCATCTTGTACCAATTAATTTCTTTCCATCTGGTAAATCACATAATACCCAAACATTTTGAAGCTTGAATTGTAGAAGTTCTTCTTGCATGGCTTCAACCCAACTATCAATGGTTAATGCCTTAGCTACAGTCTTGGGTTCATCTTGTGAGATAAAGCAGGCAAACAAGCATGTCTGAAGATCCTTATGATTCATCCTGTTTTGTTTATAAACAAAGCTAAGTAAAGCACTATGTTGCTTAGAGAGACCTTTAGCTTTTGTTCTTGTGGTGACACCTGAAGTATGAGGTCCAATGATTTGGCTTACAGGATGATCTTTATGAACTCTTAAATTAGGAGTAGGTGGTACTTCAAGATCATGTTCCAAATTTGTGACATCGGGATCTTCATATGAGAAAATGCCTTCATGTTGTAACTCATCATCAGTATCTTCTAACCCAGGCATGTTTGGATCATTCAAATCATCAGTATTGATCCAAGTTGATGTANAAATCCCATATATGATGCAAAAGCAAGAAATAACCTTATAGCTTCAATTCTTGCTACAGGAGCAAACACTTCATCATAGTCCACTCCTTCTTCTTGTCTATATCCTTGTGCAACCAATCTTGCTTTGTTCTTGATAGCATTCCCTCTTTCATCTCTCTTAATTCTGAAAACTCATCTTGTACCAATTAATTTCTTTCCATCTGGTAAATCACATAATACCCAAACATTTTGAAGCTTGAATTGTAGAAGTTCTTCTTGCATGGCTTCAACCCAACTATCAATGGTTAATGCTTTAGCTACAGTCTTGGGTTCATCTTGTGAGATAAAGCAGGCAAACAAGCATGTCTGAAGATCCTTATGATTCATTCTGTTTTGTTTATAAACAAAGCTAAGTAAAGCACTATGTTGCTTAGAGAGACCTTTAGCTTTTGTTCTTGTGGTGACTGATGAGTGCTCAAACACTCATCATTTTTGGTCATCTGAGCTGCAAAACATTTAAAAACACTCAAAAAATGCATCAAAATACTAAAAATATCCCAAAACTGTGTTTTATATGTTTCAGATGCAAAATGAATAAAAACATATGAAAAAAGAACAAAGTTTGCATAATTGGCAGTTTCAGTCCCCCCAACTTTCAAAACTTGTCAAAATTAGTCCCTGAGCATTTATTTTGAAAGAAAAGTCATTTATGGTCCTTGGGAATTCACAAGTTATCAAGTTTGACCCTTGGATAAAAAGTTTGAGGAAATTATAGTTTTGGTCCCTGAAGTTACAAAAATGGCAAAAACGGTCCCTGGGCATTTTTAATTGGTAAAACTTACATATATAGCCCTTGTACTATTTATCCTAAAAAATCAAGTCCTTTCTAATAACTTTTGGAAAATTACACTTTTAACCCTCAACTTTGTGAATTTGGCAATAATGGTCCTTGGTGCTTTAAATTTGGAAAATTACAAGTATGGTCCTTGGATAATTGGAATGTGGCAAGACCAACCCTTGTGATAACTTTGGAAGAATTACATGTTCAGCCCTTAACTTTCAGAAAATAACATAAATGGTCCTTGTACTTAACCACTAAACCAAATGGACCTTTATATAACATAAATCCAAATCCAATCCATCCAAATCCTAACCCATTACACCCTTGGCCCATTTCTACTGCTGGCCCAACACCAACACTGCTTTTTTTATATATAACCCAACCCCAGGTCAAACACAAGGTCAAACCCACCTTATCCCTCCAAAAACCACCTTCATCCCCACACGTGACCCCTGCAATACCACCTTACACCCTTCATCATCACCTCTAACCTCTGCCATCACCCACTTTCCTCACTTTCCACCACTACACACAAAAATTATCACCTCTGCCACAAGAAAACAGACCCAATTGCTAAAACCCACTCTTCTCGCCAAAAATCTTTCAAGGGTCAGGATCAAAAACAACTCATCCAATGGCCATGAATCAAAGTGGGAAAGACAGAGAAAGTACCCAAGGCCTATTTAAATGAAGAAAATGGGAAGAAGAAATAGTTAGTGAGTAGTAGTAGTTTTAGTTAGCTAAATGTTATGTCGTTCTAGTATATTTTTCATTCCCAGTTGTAACTTTTAGTTTTTAAAGGTTGTAATCAATGTTTTAGGTGTAATATCAAATCTGTTTA
Organism: Artemisia annua; assembly: GCA_014162995.1. Taxonomy (NCBI): domain Eukaryota; kingdom Viridiplantae; phylum Streptophyta; class Magnoliopsida; order Asterales; family Asteraceae; genus Artemisia; species Artemisia annua. The sequence goes on from LBNU01000628.1 coordinate 10,151, forward strand.
TCCTTAATTTCAAATACTCAGCTCCAATTCAGTTTGTGCTAAATTTCAGTGAAATTTCCTTATTGCCTTAACTTTGTCAAACGTTGTTGTGTAATGGTTCTTTAAGCTCACATAAGTCAATATCAAGCTTTTATAAGCTTCTTAAGCATTAAAATTAATTTCAGCTTCAAAATCTCAAAACTAGCAAAAATACAAAAAAAATAGAGTAAAAATAAAAAAAATCAAGAAACAAGAAGGAGAAGCAAGGAGAATGATGGAATTTGGATTGCTAGGGTATTAGTTGCTTTGTGGGAAGCATTAGGAATTGATTAGAGTCCTTGGTTAATTGTTCTATCCATTGGGATCCTTTGTAAGCCACAAATCTCACTTTTGCATATTTACTGTTCAATAGATTTTTATTGCATATTCATGTTCCTCTGTGCTTATTTGGTGTCTACTAGTTTAGATATAACTTAAAATCTCATACTTGTTCATTGTTTTATCTATTTGCTCAAAATTGTATCTTAACTGTCTTAATAGGATGTTTATGATACTTGGATATTTGTTGTTAACTTCAGTGTTTGTATGCTTAGAATAGATTTTTACTTCATAATAAGTCATGGTGGATCAGTAGTATGGCCTGAATCAGCCAAAGCTTTTGAAAATCACATTTTCCATGGTTTAAAGGGATGTTTGGGATTACTGATTTATAGGTGTTAAAGGTTGTTTCAGTTGTTCTTTTTGGTTCAGTCATGCCACTTTAGGTTCATAGAGGTTATTTAAACCTTAAACCAGAGGTCATGTGATCAAATAGTCAAAATCTGCTTTAATCTTCATCACTAAGTTCACTGTTAGAAGTTATCATGGCATAATCATTCATAGTGTAGCATAAGTTGTAGGATTGCTTAATTCAGTTGCATTTTAGCTTAATATAACCATTTTAAGTCATTAGATCTCTGTCATAATCCAAATAAGTCAAACCTAGAGTTTTTTCTAAAAAAGTCAAAATAGCATAGTTGTCAGTTATCCAAATCTTGGGTAAATTTTCTTGATCTTATTTTTCTGTTTTAGGTTCTAATATTTTGGAATTAGAATATTTGTTAGCTTGTGTTAGCTGGACTCTTTTTATTATATTTTTTTAGATTTTTCTTTAATAGCTTTATGATGGCTCAAAGTGGGGTGGTTGGCAAGCAGTTGCCCTGCACCACAGAATTGAGCCATAAGCCCATCTTCATAAGCTCCTAGCCTCCTCACCAGTCAAGCTCAGCTTGCACTTTTGGAATTTTTGGGAAGCCTAGTGTGCAAGCTCAGTAGTTCCAAGCTTGTTTTGGCCTTAAGAGCTTATTTGATAAGCAAATTTTGGCCTATAACTTCCACAGTGGACTGCTAGGTTGATCAGTGGATTTGGATTGCTTATTCGAGCTTATAAGCTCATTCTCAGAGCTTTTCTCTTTTCTTTGGCTTAATTTACACCCATCTTACTTGTTTATAGCTTATTTCAGTCCTTGGTCTCAGCTTATAGCTTGTAATTAGCTTTTTCCATTCCAAATTTCACTTTTCAAGTAAAAGAGCCAACTGTGTGAGCATTAAGCTCACACACTGCTTATTTTTCAGTTTTAAAAGATTTGTTTTTATTAAAGTTATCTATTTTCAGTTGTTAAATGTTTGTGTAGCAAGAAAAACAAAAAAAATATTATGTTTGCAAAATTTGTCACTTGTGCGGATTGACCCAGGACCTGTTGGGTACTAGTGACAAAATCAAACACACCCCGTGCACCATCTCCCCTATACATATCTTAGTGTTTTTCTTTTCCCTATTTATTTATATAGTAGTGCTAGTCCATTTAAGCTTATTAAGCTTATCTGCTTATTTTCAAGCTTATAAATAAGCTTTTCATAACTTTTATATTTTTCTCAGCTTTAGTATACTAATAAGTATTTTTATAAAAAGTTTTACATTTGTTACTGTTCATCTACTATTTATTATAATTTAAATTAGTTTAATTAGTATTTAAATAGTTTTTAATTAATAATAAATAATTAAAAAGTCAAATAAATAATTTTCTTTTTCCAATAATTTTATTTTATCATTTGGATTCCAAAAATATAATTTTCACATCCGTGAGATTTATATTAGACAGAATTCACGTTTTATTTTGTACGTTTACGTAGTTTTTAATTAAACTTTCGCGTTTTTAGTTCTTAAACGTTTTTAAGTAACTTGGTTTCCAGTAATCGTTCTAATAGCTTGTTTAAGCTATTTCCTTTTATATTTCCTTAGTTTTATCAATCATACCCCTTTCCTGTTCAAAATCACCCGATCACAAAGCACGTTTAAATACCTTTACACACCTCGTCGGGACTTAACGACCCGCGAAAACACTGTACTCCTCTTGGTTAGCATTGTGCCCTGGATTGCTTGACTTGAGTTGACCAAATCCTTGGTCAGTTTTAGTTGACTGTTCAGAGCCAATCAGTGACACCTGAAGTGTAAGGTCCAATGATTTGGCTTACAGGATGATCTTTATGAACTCTTAAATTAGGAGTAGGTGGTACTTCAAGATCATGTTCCAAATTTGTGACATCAGGATCTTCATATGAGAAAATGCCTTCATGTTGTAACTCATCATCAGTATCTTCTAACCCAGGCATGTTTGGATCATTCAAATCATCAGTATTGATCCACGTTGATGTATCTAAGACACCAGAAGTACTTTCAACTGGTTCATCAGTACTTTGAGCAAAAGTACCTTCAACTTGGTCAGCAGTACTTTGAACAAAGGTACCTTGAGAAGAATCTTTGAATATACCATTTTTCTTTGCAGCTTCATAAGCCCTCCTTTGATCATCTTCATAGGACTTTGCAATGTTTTCTTGAGAAAGCATTCTATTCAGTTCGTCTTGAATAGGTTGGTTGTCATCAGATTCTGAGTTGGTTGGTTGAACAGTACTTTGCTTCTTTTCAATAGTGATGGATTTTTTATCAGGAACATCTTTTGGGATAACATTGACTCCATGAACAATGTACTGTGAATCTTCTTCTTGTGGATGAACTACTTGATTTTCTTCTCTGACAGGTACATAATTCATAGAAGGAGTCAAAATTTCCAGATCAAACATCCAATCAGGACTTTTACCTTTTTGATTTTCTTGATCTTCCAAAAACTCAACATGAAGACAATCTTGAACCTTTTTGGTAGCTCTGTTGTAAACTCTAAATCCTTTACTATTGGTACAATAACCCAATAAGTATCCTTCATCTGACTTGCCTTCAAATTTTCCCAGTGAATCACTTGTATTTAGAATAGTCAGAGGACATCCAAAAGGTTTCATAAAACGAATGTTTGGCTTCTTTCGCATAAGCAACTCATAAAGTGTCTTCATCTGAGGTTTAGAGACTGATACTCTGTTTAACACATAGCAAGCAGTACTTACAGCCTCAGCCCAAAATTGAATAGGTAATGAAGAATCTGCAAGCATGGTTCTTGCTGCTTCAATCAATGTTCTATTCTTCCTTTCTGCAACACGATTCTGCTGTGGAGTTCGAGCAATGCTAAACTCCCTCTTGATTCCTTTCTTGGCACAAAAGTCATCCATGAGCTGGTTCTTGAATTCAGTCCCATTATCACATCTAATACCTCTGACTTTGAGTCTCAATTGATTTTCAAGGGCTATTATAAGATCATGAATAGCATCAAAGGTTTCATCTTTAAATCCCAAGAAAAAGACCCAACTAAATCTGCTACAGTCATCTGTTACAACTAAGCAGTACTTCTTCTTATTCAAGCTTGCAACAGAAACAGGTCCAAACAAATCCATATGCAACAATTCCAAGGGTTCTCTAATAATTCTTTCCTCAAGCTTTTTGCATGAAGCTTTATGTTGTTTACCCTTCTTGCAAGCCAAACATGAGTGATCAGATTTGAAGGTTTTAGAAGGTAAACCTCTGACTAAATCACATTTGACCATTTTTTTGATATTCTTGTAATTCACATGACCCAATCTTCTATGCCATAGATGTGCTTCTTCAAGTGTTGCTTTTGCTACTAAACATGTTGCCCTTCCAGTAGAATTGAGACTCTTCAAATCTAAACTATCACATCATTGGTTCTTGGTATTCTCAGTGCTATCAAGTGATTATCAACAAACTTGAACTTAGGAGAGAGAAAAAGACATTCTGTGTCAGTGAATAACACAAGATACTTTTTGTCACAGATCTGAGAGACTAACAAAAGGTTGAACTTAAGCTCCTTTACATATCTAACATTCTCAAAATCAACACTTCCTGCCTTGATAATTCCTTTGCCAGTGATTCTTCCTCCATCCGGATCATTCCCAAAAGCAACTCTTCCTCCAAAATAAGCCTTAAAGTCTGACATGATCTCCTTGTCTCCTGTCATGCTTCCAGAGCGACCACTATCAATAATCAAATGATCTTTAAGCTCCTCTTCTGGGTTGCCCTGCACAAAAGATAAAAAGGTTAGTTTAATTTAGGAACCCAAGCCATTACTGACTTGTGTTCCCCTTGTGGAGTGACATACTTAAATTCTTTGAGTATGTAATCTCGACTGTTTTTGAAAACATGATCAAGAATTATTTTCTTTGGTTCCATATCCTGTGTTGGATTCTCAACAACACTCTCTTTTTCACCCTTACTTGTTGAGAGTACTGTGTGTCCCCCATCAGTACTTTCTTTCTTAACCTATTTAGTTTTAACACCGTGTGTTAAAGTCTTTGGTCTAGGTACTCTTCTTGAGGTGTAAGGCCTTCTAGGTTGATAGGAATTGAACTTCTTTGGTTTCATATTTGAAAAAGTGCGAGCAGTACCTTGATTGGGTGAAAACTTAGCAGTACTTTGAAAGGGTACTGTTCAAACAAATCCATATGCAACAATTCCAAGGGTTCTCTAATAATTCTTTCCTCAAGCTTTTTGCATGAAGCTTTATGTTGTTTACCCTTCTTGCAAGCCAAACATGAGTGATCAGATTTGAAGGTTTTAGAAGGTAAACCTCTGACTAAATCACATTTGACCATCTTTTTGATATTCTTGTAATTCACATGACCCAATCTTCTATGCCATAGATGTGCTTCTTCAAGTGTTGCTTTTGCTACTAAACATGTTGCCCTTCCAGTAGAATTAAGACTCTTCAAATCTAAACTATCACATCATTGGTTCTTGGTATTCTCAGTGCTACCAAGTGATTATCAACAAACTTGAACTCAGGAGAGAGAATAAGACATTATGTGTCAGTGAATAACACATGATACTTTTTGTCACAGATCTGAGAGACTGACAAAAGGTTGAACTTAAGCTCCTTTACATATCTAACATTCTCAAAATCAACACTTCCTGCCTTGATAATTCCTTTGCCAGTGATTCTTCCTCCATCAGGATCATTCCCAAAAGCAACTCTTCCTCCAAAATAAGCCTTAAAGTCTGACAGGATCTCCTTGTCTCCTGTCATGCTTCCAGAGCGACCACTATCAATAATCAAATGATCTTTAAGCTCCTCTTCTGGGTTGCCCTGCACAAAAGATAAAAAGGTTAGTTTAATTTAGGAACCCAAGCCATTACTGACTTGTGTTCCCCTTGTGGAGTGACATACTTAAATTCTTTGAGTATGTAATCTCCACTGTTTTTGAAAACATGATCAAGAATTATTTTCTTTGGTTCCATATCCTGTGTTGGATTCTCAACAACACTCTCTTTTTCACCCTTACTTGTTGAAAGTACTGTGTGTCCCCCATCAGTACTTTCTTTCGTAACCCATTTAGTTTTAACACCGTGTGTTAAAGTCTTTCGTCTAGGTACTCTTCTTGAGGTGTAAGGCCTTCTAGGTTGATAGGAATTGAACCTCTTTGGTTTCATATTTGAAAAAGTGCGAGCAGTACCTTGATTGGGTGAAAACTTAGCAGTACTTTGAAAGGGTACTGCTTGAGAAACTTTTGACTTACCAGTACTTTGAGAGGGTACTGGTGGTTTGGAAAAGGTTCTTTTCTGATGAGGGTACCGGTAGTCTTTTGAGAAATTACTATGGTTAACCCTATTTGAGTTAGTCCAAACTGGTTTGTTTTCCCTTGACTTATAATTGGCAGGTGTGGTCTTTGGGAATTGACTTAAATATTCTGAGTGAAAGTCACAGTCCTTAATCAAATGGTTAGGACTATAACACATAAAACATAACTTTTGATCCCCAAATCCTCTTCTTTTAGTTCTATGACCAACACTAGCTTGACTTTTTGGTGAAAAGGGTTTTCTAAAATTAGCAGTATTTTGAAAAGTTTGTCTTTGTTCAGCAGTACTTTGAAAAGTTTTTGGAAGTACTGCTTACTTTGAAAACACTTTATCACTCCCTGAACCCTTGTCATCATTCCTAGGTTTCTCAAAATTAGATGGACTTGAATTTGATTGACCTTTAAGCTTCTTCCTAAACTCCAAATTGTCTACTCCAAAACAAGAAACATCTGTCCTAGGTGGTTGAAAACTACCAGTGGGTGGTGGAACTTCATTGTAACCTTTGTCTTTCTTAAATTCAGGAGGTGTTTGACTAATTGGTTCCTCATCACTAGATGTGTTTTCTTCTGAGCTAGTGAGTTCTTCATTACTAGTTGAAATTACCTCTGAATTAAGTTGTTCCTTATCACTAGTAGGACTTTCATCTGAACTGCTATATTCAACACCATAACCTAGTCTAGTTTTAATGTTTGTTATTCTTTGTTTTTCAACAAAACTAACATGTGTAAGACCAGCTTCTTGCCAACTAGCAAGTTTTACTAACAAATTATCTCTTTCTTTAGTGACCTTTTCAAGTTCAGAAACCTTACATCCTAGCTTCCATTCACTCAATTTTAATTGATAGTCTTGTTGCTCATATTTTTCTGCCCAAGCAACTTCATTATTTTCATGAGTTATGATTTTGGCTTCCATTGACTCTAAAGTTAATTGATAGCCAGCTACCTCAGACCTAGCCCTTCTACAGTTATCTCTCTCAGTCTCATATTCTTTAAGCAACTTTTGATAAAAATCACTACATTTAGAGCATACCTCAGAGATAGTGGGTGAACTTGGTGAATTAGCCATCATAGCAAGCAGAACAGGTTCTTCTTCACTTTCCATGCTCCAATCAAAGCTTCCAATACCATCTCTTGTTTCCAAGGCAGCAAATCCTGGTTCCTCATCAAAAGCTGTGCTCCAATCAAACTCTTCCACTGCAACCATAGAGTAGGTTACTGGTTCATCATCAAATTCAGTACTCCAGTCAACCTCTGACAGATTTTCTTGAGCCACCAAAGCTTTTGGTTTTGGTTCAGTGATGGGAATTTCCTTTCTTTCAACCTTGGGTTGTTCAATCATTCTGTTTGCTTGATATTTTGCAAATTTGCATTCCCTTGCAAAGTGCCCAGTCTTCTGACAATTAAAGCATTCAATCTTTGATTTGTCAAATGCTATACCCTGTTTGGCCAAGAAGTCAATACCTCTTCCTGTTTTCTTCATGAACTTCTTGATCCTAGCAGTGATCAATGCAACTTGCCATCTTATATCAATTTCTTCTAGAGCATCATCATCAATTTGCAACAAGTCTTCTTCATAAGTAAGGTGGCTTGTTGAGCAAATAAGGAACAAATAACATCATCAGAACTGACAATGTTTGATGGTGATGAGCTGGTGGAAGTCATGGTTGTGTAGGTGGGCTGTTTTTCACTAACAGTACTTTGAACAGGATAAGCAGTACTTTTAGTAGAAGTACTGCTTCTGTTTTCAGAAGACAAGAAAGCAATGTTGTGAGATTTTGAATTTATTTGACCATTCATCTCATGCTCATATACCTTTAAATTGTTGTAGAGATCATCAAAGTCCATAGTATCTAAACCAGGTTGCCCTCTGATCATTGTAGCAACTACATGCCATACAGATGACAAACTTCTTAAGAACTTCAAGTTTGCATCTTCAACAGATACCTCTGCTCCATATAGATCTAGCATACTAAGAAGATTTTGAAATCTGTCATAGGCAGCATCAAGACCTTCTCTTTCACCAACAGTGAATGTTTCAAATTGTTGCTTCAACAGATTTCTGTGCATCTTCTTGGAAGCATCATTACCTCCAAATCTTGTCTTGATAGCAGCCCATAGTTGTTTTGCATCCTTAGCATCATGAAACTTAAGCAGATGTCCATCAGGAATAGCAGACAGCAGTATGTTGAGAGCCTTGTCTTGATTTCTTTTTGTAGCAGCTGGCAAGGATGGCTTAGGTGGATCAGGTTGTCCAGGAACTTTCATAGGCTCTTCAAGAATAACATTACCATTGACAATCACATCCTATAAAGCATGGTCTGTGATAGCAATGTACTGCCTCATCTTCATGCTCCATAGATCGTATTCTCCCTTCTTGATGATAGGAATTCTGAGTGAGGTAATGGATGGGATTGGTGCAGCTTCAGTCGACATCTTGTAGGGGTGTGTAGGTAAATTGGTTTTAAGGTTTTAAGGGTTTCTTCTTAATCAGAGTTTCCACACAAGCTCTGATACCACTTGTTAGATCGATATACTCTGACCAAACTAACTATGTAGCTTGTAAGGGTTTAGTAATCTTGAGTAAAACTAAAACTACTAACAATGAAACACTGATATAACTCTGTTAAGTATGCGGAATCTACTTCAACAAAGCTAAGAAGAATAACAAAACTTTTTATTAATACCAAACTTTGAACCTGCTTACACTACAGATTCCCTAACAACTCTAATCACTAAATAACTCTATAACCTTGTTCGTACTTGTGTATTCTCTAATGCCAACCTAAGGGTCCTTTTATAGGCATAAGGAAATCCCTTAGTCGGTTTACAATAAGTCGGTTTTTGATCCTTGTACGACAAGCAAACTAATTCTAAACTAATAAGAATATTCTAGAATTACATAACATTCCTTAAACAATTCTACATAACAGTACTTTAACATTGACAGTACTTTGACTTTCCAGCATAAGCAGTACTTTGACACAAGCAATACTTCAGACTTTATATCCCAACATAATAGACTGGAGAAAGGATATTTTTTCCGGGCCCTTTGTGTGAGGTGATTTATGAGAAGTATGGTCGTACGACATGTGTCTGGACACTATAGGAGAGATATCATTCACGAGAATAAGAAACAATGAAAGTATTACGAGGTTAATATATCCACGCCTGGTACTTTCTAAAAATATCAAAAAGTGAGAAGGGATATAGTCATATACCCGGACATAGCTTGGTGGAGCTTAAGTCGGTAAAATCAATACTTGGATATTGAATTGGTTTCTGTGAGCCGGTTACTTTATGTGCAAAGGAATAAAGAATCTTTCACCTCTGGTCTTGACATAAATGCTAAAAGGTCACACTAGTGCACACTAAACAAAACATGCAAGTGAAAAAAGAGATGAGTTACAAAATGAAATGAGAGTTGTGATGAAATGAAAATATTGTAGTATTTTCATTAAGGGGTTAAATAGTAATTACCCATAGTATAATATTTATCCTTGATAAATATTAAGGGGTAATAAAAGAACAAACCACAAACCCGAAGGTTTGTGGTTGGTAGGTCGTTCGATCCCTTAATGGGAAGAGTTTGACTTCTTGTCAAACTTGGGTACTTGTTGGACAAGTAAAGGCCTTATAGAATTATCCCATGTATCATATAAATACAAAAGGGAATTTTAGGGATCCTCATAATGCACAATCAAACCCTAAACCCCTATCCCCTCTCCTCCTCTTCTTGACCGATCACACCAAGGAGGGTTTTACCCTCAGTCGATCACCAAGTCGACCCTAGACGATGTCAACTAGTCGAATAGTATTACCTCGGTTTCGTGCTCACCTAACTTGGGTAGGTTTAAAGCCCTAATTCTACCTGTGCAGTACTGGTGGATACCTGATACGATCCAAGTTTTAGTTTTCCTCCTGAATACCCTAAACTGATTGATCCAACAAAGAAGAAGGTGAACCCGCAACTACATAAAACAAGTAAGTCTTTTATAAACACCCTTTATACGTGTTAAGATTAGGTTATATCAATGTTTAGGAAGATCTGACTATTAGGGTTTTGGCTGCATGGCCATTATGTGTTTACTTCTGCTACTTCATGTTTTATTTGCCATGCAGGTAACCACCATAACCTTACACGATGGTGGCTAGCAAATTTTACAAACACTAAATTAATAGACCGAAAACAAAGTTTAAACCAAAAATATAATATATCGTGATATATAATAGTTCAAACCATCGACGAACAAAGTGCGTGGTATATTCCTATTTTTCTGCAGAGCTTCCAGCCAATTCGTTTTTCTGGCAAGCTCATATTCCGACAATGAAAGAGTGTGCCCCTAACTAGATTTTGGTGACTTGGTGTTTGGGATTGTAGTTGGGGTGAAGTGATTTTTGTTATGATTTGTAAAAATTCCAAAGGGAATGATTTGGGTGTTTATAGGGAATGTGTTATTGGTCAATGATTCATATGGGTTGCAGCATGTGATTGAGAGGCAAAAAATATGCACCTAATACTGGAAAAAAAATACATGAAAAGTTTTTTTACCGGTTCATCAAGTAGTAGGTTAAGAAATATGACGAAATTTCCATTATTGAAATGGATTAAATAAATTTGTTACTGGTAATGATATTTTTTTGAAGTAAATTACCTAAATGAAAGAAGTTTTTGAAAATACGCCGTTAATTTATAGACTTGACCCTAAATAACTTACTTACAACGAAACATATGATCATATCATGTTACTTTTAGTATTATAGATACTCCATTATAACGATTATTGTCACACCCCGCTAAAAGAGGAAACACGAGGTGCGACGGTTCGGGAACATTGCATACGATAAGAACAATACCATACTTAATTTAAGAAATAAAGTTTACAATATTACATAAACGTCTGTATCAAAAACCGAATAATAAAACATAAGTCATAATTTGATGAAACATTTGTTTTTGAAACGATAATAATGGATGGCTTCAATGCAAGTGCCTTCGGAAAAAACTACTGACGATCACCTGAAAATGATACTCGAAAATGTCAACATAAAGTTTGTGAGTTCGTGGGTTTAAAACAAACAAAAATGTAATCTGCCGTGTACAGTACATAATTGGGACAATGTGTAGTAAATAAACTAAGTGTATGCAGTATCGTTGTACACCAAACCATAATTAACGTTCATGTAAACACATGAAATTACGCATAGCCTACCAGCTGAAGCTAAATTGTTGGTACTTAAGCGGGATGAAACCACACCTTAAGACCATAAGTACTCGTTCCCAAACGTTCTCACATGTTCATAAATATTCATATCACACGTTATATTTATATACCACATATACACATATAGCAAATATATTCACACACAGTTCTCCAAAACAAAACGAGTATAATCCATGGCACAAAAACATTTAAAACCTAATTTTGAGTATCATTTTCCCCCAAGAAAATATAGGAAAGGGGCCATGAAAACCCACCTTGATCCGCAGCTAAACAATTATGATGCACAATCACGAACTAGCAATCTAAAACAAATGAAACCAACATAAGTTACAGGTGGTCAAGGCTTATAACCTCACCATTGTAACTCACACAGGATGGATTGTGAACATTTAACTAAACATCCCCCTATATAATTCTACTTGAAACTCAATATTACATGCGCAAATTCAATTGGTATTAGCGTCTAGTGATAATCTCATGTCAAAATAATTTTAACCTCGTTTTATCTATTTCTGCTTCCTTTTTTTATAATTTTAATGACATACCAAACAAGCTCCTGTGGTTCCCTAATTTTTACCAGTGGGACTTATATGTGTTAAGTACTTCCTATAATTTTTATAGATTTTATATATGCTAATGTAAGCATTGTATATAAATTCGCTAAACCAAACTATACAGAAAGTGACCTACTTGTATACCCAGAAAGTTTGCATTTCTTAAACATATTTATACCTTTCAGAAAAATCCACAAAAATTACAGTAATTAACAGATATATTGAGTATACTACTGACAGAATTTGGGGTTCTCAATCATTATAGTTTGTGAACTAAAAATCATAGAACCCGACTAAAATCGGACTCAAAAATTCAGGTTTGACAACCAATCTTGCAAAAATCATACGGCCACCTTCCCGACCTCCAACGACCAAGTGGGTTACATATTCAGAAAGTAGACATCTTGAAAATAATTTTAGAGTCAAGAAACATGTAAAACCTTATTGTATAACTCGATTTCCAACCCTATCTTTATGAGGTTATGAATCTGCCATAACCTAATCGCAATTCTACAAACCCTAACTTGTTAAATCCTGCATACAATGATACAAACGCCTATAATATGTATTCTAATCATCATTATACCTTAAATCACGATCATTAACAATAATTTAAAACCCTAATCCATCATTGTGAGTTACTAAATAAATATAAAGATTAGAAACTTAATAGTTATTAATTAAGAGATAAAAAATACTAACCAAACTTGCAAACCCTAAAGCCTTAGTCGATCTCTCTCTTTCTTTTCTTCTCCTGGTGAACTTCGATCAATAGAACAAGGGTAGGGGGTCGGTTAGGGTATAACATGCATGGAAAATTTGGGCTAGTTTGGGTTGGGTTCGAATTGGGTAGATGTTTGAGCTTTTGTAAAAAAACTAACTCGTAAACACTAAAACTACGTAAATTGGCCCATTCTTATTATTATTATTATTATTTTTAATATTTATTTATTAGTTACACATATTTGGTAGTCTACAAAATTTCCTAATTGCTAAATATGACTCGTAAATTCTCGTTTTATCAACAAATGACTCAAAATATTTATAATTAGGAAATAAACTTTCCAAAAATAAAAACACACTTATAAAACATTATATTATTATCATTGTCATTAATAAATATTATTATAAGGTTTATAGATTCGTTTAATGAGCTTAAATTAATACCATGAATTTCAATAATCACCGAAAATGCTTAATTTGCACTTAAGTGAAAGAACACCAACGTTTCACAACCATGAATACCAAGGAATACATATAGCATATAATCACATATGGACATATATTAGCTATATACTAGGTCAACCGTGAACTAAAATCACTTAAATCGCCAAACACACAAACACATAAGCACATAAGAAATCGAAAATTTCGGTCAAAAGTCAAAGTTGACTGACCTGAAAACCGTACACACATTGATTATAACAAAGTATCGTATCAGTTTGGTGGGTGCTTGAATATTTTAAATGATATATTAAAGTTTTATTTAAAGATTTATACTTTTAAGATTGGGTGCTATGATTATCAAACTCACAACCTTCACGTACTCAAACCGATTCCATTTATGGAGGGTGGGAAACAGTTCTTTTTATCAGGATTAAAAACGCTTAGCAGCGTTACGTCACTATTCAAAACACTATCAAACCTACCACCAAACAAGTTATGTGGTCACTATTAAACCAAAAATATAAAAAATACTTCACTTTATACAAATATACCTCACAAACACACACACACCCAAAAGAATATGAGAAACAGTTCGGTGGTGCAAATCACCCAACCACTGCAAATACATACCCCTTGGCGTGCGGTTGACAACCACTTTTATGATGATTCTGCAAGAAGGTTGAAGGTGATGGTAGTAGACCATCCACCATAATAACCGGTCTAATAGGAATTAGGAAACATACTTAGGTGTTGTTTGTTTTTGCCAAAAAGGTCTTACTAGCGTTTGACATCTTACCAGTCAGACGCGATCAGACATGTAGCTTGTTTGTTTTTTTCTAATGAGTCAGACACAGTCAGATCTAAAATTTCTTGCCGAGTAAGATGTGGTGATTATATCTTACTACCTCTTACTACCTCTTAGCCTTATATACTTTTGTTTTTACATCTTTTCAAGAATCATTGATCTTTAACAGACAAAGAAGATACACCTTACCCGAGACCTCAAAAAGATCTAAGCCGAGATAAACAAAACACTACACGAGTTTTTTTGTTTGTCATTCATGGGTTTGAGAAAATGGGTGTTCGATCTTCAGTTTGTGTGTTATAACATAAAAATCAAGGAACATCATATCTTGTGTTTTGCTAAAATATTGTGGCTGAGTTTAGGTTGAAAGAAACCGGGAAGTCAAAAGTGGTTGTGTGTGAAAGTGATAGTGGCGTGAGATTAGGAAGAAAAAAATTAGGATTGAACTTATATATATCACTAGGTTTAGGGTTACTTAGTGGGTTTATTGTTTGGGCCAAAATAGATTAGAGTTTATCATTTTTGGGCTGAATCAATTTCATTATGGGATTGTTGGTATTAGTACTATTTGGTGGAAGTTTTATGTGTTATAATTTGTTTTGTGGGAATTTTGGTTTAATATGTACTAAAAAATTAAAAATTAAGATCATTCAGACATTTATAAAAAAAAACAAGCAATATTATTTTATTCAGATTCAGACTTTATAACCACATCTTACTAGTAAGATGTGGTAGTCAGATTAAGACCCAAAAGATCTTAATAAAAAAAACACATCCTTACATGTTTCTAGAGGAGCTTAATTACATGTTTCTTTAAAAGCATATCTACATGTCTCTACAAAACATTGTTTACGGCTTGTGTTTTGAAGAAATATATTTACTGCATTCGTGGTTGGAATTCGAAGAAAAAAGCTAGACTGCTAGAATTATTAATAGAGACAAAACGTATACATGTTATTGATCTATTGTTATAATTACGCGAAGACATTCTTCATCTTAGTCAACTGCGATTAAACAAAGAGTTCCACTATGTCATCGTTTCCACTTAATATTCCAACAATTAAATATTCATACTTGATCGTAAAATAATACGAAAGTGAACATAACTCAACCTTGATGTAAATATAAAATATAAACAATCAACTAAACATAACTCTAACTTAATGTAAATAAGTTGATCAATCATTGTCCAGCTTATTAGTCTACTCGATTAGGCCACCTATACCCATTACAGACATAATATACCATAAGAATCTCAGCAATTATTCTTTAAAAAACCCAGTCAATTGAAACACCTCAATATGTAAAATACTTCGGGTCTCTAAATTCACGGATTTTAAATTTATGAACGAAACTCCCCTAAGAGCATTTTTTATTCATAAAATTAGAACATATATATAGATGCATGTGTATATATATATATATACATAACATGCTAAGAAACCAATGACAAGTTGACAACAATATAATAATGCATGTAACTACCTTATATAAACATGTTCACCATCCACAACTTTACAGCAAACCAAAATGAAGAAGCATGTGCTATGTTTGTTGTTCCTCTCTTTCTTTGTTGCTTCATCTTATGCGCAACTGAGACAAAATTTCTACCAAAACACTTGTCCAAATGTGGAATCAATAGTACGATCTGCCGTCGCTAAGAAATTCCAGCAGACGTTCGTCACTGCTCCAGGCACTCTTCGCCTCTTCTTTCACGACTGTTTTGTTCGGGTTCGTCTCATTTTTTCATACCAGCTTTTAGTTTTCATCATTAGTATCTATATCTATATATAGTAATAACCAAGTACTGCATGTCATGAATGTACAGGGGTGTGATGCTTCTATATTTTTGTCAAACAACTTAAATGCTGAGAAGGACCATCATGATGATCAGTCGCTTGCTGGAGACGGATTCGACACTGTCATCCAAGCGAAAGCAGCTCTCGACAGCAATCCTAACTGCCGGAATAAAGTTTCGTGTGCGGATATATTGGCTCTTGCCACTAGAGATGTCGTAGCTTTGGTAAATATTCCCTCATGACTTGTCTTTATTTTTATTATTTATTTATTTTTTAATTTTTTAAATTGTACATGAACATTGCATTTGACCCGGATTTCTTAGTTAACTTTTCTTTATACACGAGATAAAACGAAATTGATTTAGTCTACCATATAAACCTTCACTATATTTAACATGTTCCTTTTCGTTTGTTGTTTTTTTGAATATATAGACAGGTGGGCCATCATACAAGGTGGAATTAGGAAGAAGGGATGGTCGAATTTCTACGAAGGCAAGTGTTCAACATAAGCTTCCACATGCAGATTTTAACCTCGACAAACTTAACACCATGTTCGCTGCTCATGGGCTATCTCAAACCGATATGATTGCGCTTTCAGGTAAATATTTTCTTAATTAACTAGTGCATGTTTAACACATAATTTTTATATAAGAGTTTTCTTAATTAACTAGTGCACGTTTTCTACTTTTGTAGGTGCACATACACTTGGATTCTCTCATTGTGGCCAATTCTCTAGGCGCATCTACTCAAAGGCTGGAATAGACAAAACCCTAAATAGAAATTACGCTCTTCAGCTAAGACAAATGTGTCCGGTTAACGTGGACCCTAGGATCGCGATTAACATGGATCCTACCACCCCACGAAATTTCGACAATGCGTATTATAAGAACCTCCAACAATGGGATGGGGTTGTTTAGTTCCGATCAAGTATTGTTCACGGATCAACGCTCAAGGCCCACGGTTAACCTATTTGCATCTAACAACAATGCTTTCAATCAGGCTTTTGTGAATGCTATCACCAAGCTAGGTCGTGTTGGGGTTTTAACGGGTAACCAAGGTGAAATCAGACGCGATTGTAATAGAGTTAACTAAAATTTCGATCATTGTTTATTTATTTATTGTTGCATATCAGAAGTGTAAATTTCGTTCTTAAATACTCCCTCCGTCCCAAATTTATTGTCCACTATTGACTTTTTTAGTCTTTCTTCTTCAACTTTGACCTTAAATATTTTTGTGGGTGTTATGTAATATTTGATGCAAAATATATAAATGGATTGGGTTTTAAGTGTACTTTTCAATGGTGTAATTTTTCATCAAGTATTCTATAACAAAAAAATATATATTTATGGTCAAAGTTGAACCAGTTTGACTTTGAAAATTCAAACTGGACAATTATTTTGGGACGGAGGGAGTAACTAGCTACAAGCGTTCTAATGCACGTAGTAGCTTTTGAGGAACAGTCATGTTGGTTTAAGGTTTTCAAAATAATAATTAATTAAAGGTTTCTTGTGATATATATTTAGTTGCACACTGTTTATTTATCATTCAATTATTAAGACGGACAATATGATTCCTAAATGATTTGGTTTAAGTAAACGTATATCTAAATACGGAGTATTTGTATTTTTTTAAAGGGATATATGATAGGTGCTCCCGATTTTTTGTCCTTTACCCCATCCCCTCCAGTTTACATTACAACACAGTTTTTTATCAATTTACTGTTCATATTTTTTGCTAGTTTTAAGCTTTCGACTTATTAAGTTTTATATTTTTCTGTCCTGTACTTTTAGATTTATAGGTTTTTCGGTATAAATAAAATTATAAAAATAAAAGATAATAAAAAAAATAAAATAAAAAAAAAATAAAAAAAAAAACACGAAAAAGACATAAGAGGTACAAATGTATTTTAGAGGTCCTTATAACATGTGCTATTTTTAAATTAAAGGCAAAAGTTCTTTTAATGACTGTTTATACTTTATAGTCCTTTTGTGTTTCCTTTTAGGGTGTTCCAAAAAGCTTCTAATAATTATTCGTTTTTCATGATTTTTTTTTTTTTTTGTTCTTTAAATAATTTTTGACAAACCCTATCATTTGTTAAAGCTGAATTGTCATTAATTCAAGAATATTGGTTGATGCATAAAATGCATTGTTAAACGTACTTTGTTTTGTTCGATCAATAAGATGAATATAAATTTGTTACTTTTTATATAAAGATAGCTAGACAGATTAATACAATACAGAAATGTACAAATCATGTTATCGGCCATTAATCTCAAACTAATATACAAAAAATGCGACGGATAGTTAAATACCCGTTATGTCATAGACCTCTACGAATAGACAATTACTTTAAGAAACTTATATTAAAATGTTAATTGGAGGGAAGAACCTCGAAAGCGTGTCGTGTATTATTTGATGTACTATATATTGTGAGCTGTAAAGAGTGGATTTTCGATTGTGATAGATTATGCTTATTATTATTTCTCTTTATAAGCCATGGCATCTTAAGAAAAATCACTTGCTCTCGTGTCTCAAATTTATTGTCAACATTTCTTTTATGAGTTGTTTCAAATTAATTGTTCTTTCTTAAAGATAGATATAAAATCCAGATCAAGTTACCATATTACATTCACTAGAGGATATTATTACAAATTTAAAAAAAAAATTATAAAATTAGTTAAGAGTAAAATTTTTATTATTTAAAAAGTAAGAAAGAGAAAACTAAAATGATGATAATTTTATTAGATTGTGTGTTTTTTGTCGGTGGACAACTATTTTGAAACGAAAGAAGTAGCATACAAAGATTAACATGTATTCTTGATTTTATACTAAACATATCGTACAGTCCTCACATAACTTACAAATTTTTACATTTCAAATATATTATTTACCAAGTCCCAAGTTTTTTTCAAATCAGTCCGTTATAATAAATAGATGACTAAAATACACCGTTGGTCCCTAAACTTTCCACGAAACATCGACATGCACCTTAAGTTTTGAAAAACGTCTCCGTGCGTCCTTCCTCAAGTTTTTTTTGAGGCCGATTGCGTCCTTTGACCCGTTTTCCGTAGGTCAACGCCGTTGCCTTCCGTTACATTTTGTTTTTAGCACAAGAGTAATATCGTCATTATGTAATTACAGTATAGCAACTCCGTATTACTTCCACATGTCATATCCCTCTTCCCACCCCATAAACACATAGAGGGCCTCTTTTATTCGTCCCAAAACTTTCGCTACAAGAATCACAATTCACAAACCCTCATTGCATATTATTGTGATATTTTGAGTAATTTCAAACATGGATTTTACTCTATGGAAAGTAAGAAGAGATCCAGGGTATCGAGTTGATGATACCGTTCTGTACAACTCTGCTAAGAAAAAGGTACGGTACGTNAGGGCCTCTTTTATTCGTCCCAAAACTTTCGCTACAAGAATCACAATTCACAAACCCTCATTGCATATTATTGTGATATTTTGAGTAATTTCAAACATGGATTTTACTCTATGGAAAGTAAGAAGAGATCCAGGGTATCGAGTTGATGATACCGTTCTGTACAACTCTGCTAAGAAAAAGGTACGGTACGTTTTATTGCTATAATAGTTGGATTTCTAATTGGGGTATATCTCAATTTGTTATTAAGGTTTGATAATATCCTTTGGTATGTTGATATGCCGCCTCATTACGGCCTCCAATGTCTCAGCCATGAGGGCGGCTTGGCATTCTTGTAATGCCGTCTCATTACGGTGAATGTGCCTCCTCAAGTAGAGGATCACCTCCTTTGCTCTTGGTGGCATTGGTGGATCGTACCACCCATTGAAGGGACACGCGGATCCCTAAAAATCAATAATCTAAAATCAAGACTTTGACTCTTAAACTCGTAACTTGAACATAAACATGTAATCAAAAATATCCATTAGACTAAAACATTGATTAAACTAAACGTGACATTTTAACTTAAAGCAACCCAACCATGAACGAACCTCCACCGGACAATCATAATAACGCCTTCCGGCGTTCACATTGTTCCAACAGGTCTTTAGGACCGCCCGCCTGCCACATCCGCATCGCGCCATTGTTAAGATTTGATCAAAACTATTTATGATAAGATTTGATGAGAGAGAGGAGAGTTTAGGGATGAGTGGTGAATAAATGTTGCTTTTATTAAGATGCAATTACTGTAAGCTGCATATACCGCGTGTGCTTACTGTAGCACATGGTTTTACATAATGACGATGTTACCCTTGTGCTAAAAACAAAATGTAACGGAAGGCAACGGCGTTGACCGACGAAAAACGGGTCAAAGAACGCAATCGGCCTCAAAAAACTTGAGGAGGGACGCACGGAGACGTTTTTCAAAACTTAGGGTGCATGGCGATGTTTCGTGGAAAGTTTAGGGACCAACGGTGTATTTTAGTCTAAATAGAATTACCTAGCTTTTAGACAAAATTAGGTAAGATTTATGTTTGTATTTGTCTTTTATGATAATACACAAAGGCGGCTTTTTTTTCATGGTTGGAAACAATTCGCTTGTTGACACATTCTTTCAGTTCTCTTCACTGTCATTTCATTAAAAAAACAATCTTGAATTCCAACGTATATTTAACAGAACTTTAACATATATGATATGTGGCATTGTGGAGATTAACAATATCTTCAAATGTTGCCATCATTCTTTTACTATTTGAGATTTAAATAAGTATGAAA
Organism: Artemisia annua; assembly: GCA_014162995.1. NCBI lineage: Eukaryota > Viridiplantae > Streptophyta > Magnoliopsida > Asterales > Asteraceae > Artemisia > Artemisia annua. Next base: position 30,397 of record LBNU01000628.1, read on the forward strand.
AGTAGTTTTATTTGGGTTTTTGGAATATAAAGTTTCACATGAGTAGTGTTAGGCATGGAATGTGCTTTTTCTACATCAAATACTATTCTGGGACCATAAGATAAGTACATGCATGATCCGGCCACTACTTAGTGACGAGAGTGATGGATATTAGGTGCGTTTATCTTTTTGTAATTAAGTTTTGTGATTATAAGGATGGTTAATGAATACGTATAGCATCCCCGGACTCAAAGAGTCCGGACACATCACGCTTAAGTGCGGATTCTATCATACTCTGGATGTCATAAAAGTTCGGACTTACATGAGACGGTTCCGCTGCACCTAAACAGGTGCAGCGAACCTATAGCTCGCAGGAGAACGTAACAACCATGGCAAGCTAAGAAGTCCGGACTAACCTAGGGATCTGGAGCATAATCCAACCTAAAGAGAGTAAGGAATATATTCTGAGATCATAAGATAAACATATGCATGCATGCCCAGATATGGAAAGGCTGCGACATGCCCGCCAAAGGTGACACTCACAAGGCATAAAGTAGTCAACAGGCATGACTTCAAGGCAACCATTCTATTACCCACGGTCCACAGAGTGTACCACAGGCAGTGATTCCCAGATAACGACAAAAGTACTCACCTATAAATAAGAGTGCATTCAATATTCCTAACGGTAAAACTTCTCTCACCTAAAACACACATACACACTCTTTCTAGTACTTACTCTCACACCTGAGCTTGACCGCGGGAACCCCTCCGCGGTGAAACTAAGATGTCTTTCTTTCTTAGCAGATTACTACAGATACTTTCACTTAATCCAGATATCATAAGACTTCCGTTGAACGTCGTTCCAACGCAAGTCTGGATTACTATAATTAATACCCATCCCGAATTTTGTACTTACAGAGATTTTGATAGTAAATATTCAACCCCTCTCTCTTCCAAAATAAAAAAGGATAATCAAATTAGTATAAATTCCATTTCGACATTGATTGTGAAATTTCTAACTCGGCCGCCTTTTAAATGTTTTACAGACATTAAGTATAAGTTTTATGTTAAAGCATGTGAATGATCGTATGTTAGGTTAAAACATGCATGTGTTTTGTTTAAACATCTTGTTTTAAAGACTTTAATAGCTTTTCAAAATAATGAAACTTATATTGTACGTTTCAACATGCCATGGATTATACTTTTAGGATTGAAATGGTGTTAGAGATTCACAACACAATTATGGATATGATGGTTCTTTTGTTTGAGGGACGTGGCGGCCTTTGTTCACGGTGGTGATAGGTTCCGCGAGTCAGACTTAAGTTAAAGAGTCGATCCAAAGGATCCAAACGCACCTTGTACGTGCTTACATGCGATTTAGTTATATCTTTTATATAATAAAACAAAACCCCAAGTGGGGACTTTTTCATTTTAAAAAACTCAACCTTCCCTTAATAAGTAACAATTAAATTATCATTATTTTTTATTTAAAAGATTTTGAATTAAAAAATCTTAAAATTTTCCTAATTAGGCAAAAAGAAACTATAAATTCGTTTTTAACTTAAAAGTGGATACAAAATTAGATGTGTCAAAATATGAAAAAAGAAAACTTTAAAAAGATGGGGTAAATCTACAATAATATAGGGGTCAAAACCAAACTTTTAAGTATTACGGAGTAGTCATCAACAATTTTTAGACCGTCTCCTGTTCCTATCATCACCAACAATTTTTTTTCCCCAAAGAAAAAACCAAAAAACTACAATCCCACACCTAAATCTTACCGATCCTAATGTGATAAATCTCTCAATATCCAAATGGAATTCAATCGAATAAGAATCTAAATCAACTGTACACGAATTCAATTGACCTGAACCAAACCTCTCTAGCTTGCTCGATCTAATACAACACCATCGATCACAAAAAATATTTCAAAGATGATTTGATGTTAGGTTTCGAAGGTGTTTAAATGATCCAGTAGCTAATTGGTTTGTGTTTCTTTCAAAATCTGGATTGTGATCAGATTCTAGCAAGTATGAACATTGGTTCCAAAAAGGTATTTTATTTGATGTTCAATTTAAAAAAATCAATATTAAATAGCTATAAGGGAAAAAAAAGTCAAACGGGTCGAAAGTATACAAAACTGTATTTGTAGTGAATAAAAATAAAGTTACAGTCACAATCATGATGATCATCATTTTATTTAATAGATAGTTTAGTATTTTAATAATATAATAAACAAACGTACCTAGGATAGGTGTGCCAAAAACTCGATCAAAAACATTTGTGGCCGAACTCAATGAAACTGGGTTATGTTTGACATGTTGACCCATTTAATAGAATTGTGGGTTGGTTGCAGAAATTGACTAACTTCAAAATAGTAACCCTTTCAGTATGGGTCAGATGTTCTTTGGTTACTCAAACTGTTTATAAGGGCTACAGTACATAGTGTAAATGGTTATACGGGTTGTTTGGGATTACCTATTGAAACTACTTATAAGCTGTTAGGAATTTGTAAGCATTTGAATGCACGCGAGACAACTTTTGACCACATATGTCAATCAACCCATTTTGACAAGTTTATAAACATTTATAAAGTCTACTTTTACAGGACATAATGTAAAATAATCTTAATCATGCAACTGATATAAGAGTATGAGAATACTTTATTTTGCTAATTGCTACTACTTTATAAGATGGTGTTTGGGATTAGGGACCAAAAAGAATTCCATAATCTTTAACCTGCCATTTATATTATATGAATGTTATAATGTCAATATCATTTGCTTAGCCCAAAAACAAGAGAAAAGGACGACTGAAAAAAAACTATAATCTTTATCATGCCATTTATTTTATGTCAATGTTATAATGTCAATATCATTTGAGACACTACTGGTTACTTCATGGAAGTTAACAAGCTTTGGTCTCGCTTCTTACTAGGAGAAAGCCTCAAATCAAACATTATTCAGTAATGGTAATGTGACTGGGTTAAACGTCAAATTGATAACATGGAAGCTTCTACGACGTCTAAAAGCAAAACAAACACAAACATTAAAAAATAAAATCTTAAACAAAGTATATGCATACCATTAACAATAGTGCAAAAACACATATATAACACCCTAAAAAACTAACAAGCACTTTAGCAAGTGTCAAACATAGATTACCATTTACCAAATACTAATGTAATAAACAGTCAAACCAACTTGGAGACATTGAAAGACAAGCAACCATCTGTAGCTACGTTTCCGGACACAAGATCAAACAACATTTTATCACCCAAGCTCAAATCCAAAACATCCTTCACCCGAAGCAATTCACCAACCAAGAAAACACGTGTATTGCGGCCTACAACGTACATCAAACATAATTATAAAACAAAGTTAAGAAACATAATAAAAACAAAAAACAAAAAATAAGCTATTTGTTTTTTAATAAACAAAAATAAATTATTAAAAATTTTAGAAAAAACCCCGCGCGTGCGCGGGTATTATAACTAGTACTAAAGTAAGATATTTACAATGCATGACAATTTCTTTCATGAAAGTTGAAGATGAAACATAATAAACTATTAGTTGTTTTTATAATTTTGGTTAAGCTAAATTAACTTTTTGACTAGAAGTTGGAACAATAACTTACAACGTGTGAGTACTTCGCAATTGCTAGAGAAATTTTGCATTATGATCAAGCTAAATTAACTTTTTGACTAGAAGTTGGCACAATAACATACAACATGTGAGTACTTCGCAATTGCTAGAGAAATTTTGCATTATGATAAGTAGGTTAAGGAAATGCCATTTCTTCCGAAACAAAATTACATTATTAGACAAATTTGTATGAAAAGAGATTGTGGGTCAAGTAAGGTCGTATCTTACAGGTGTGGTTGCTATCTGGTTTTGTAATGTTGTAGCGTGTTCGACAACTTTCAATGTGCATAAATAGTCAAATTTGCCATTTTATAACCAACATACATTTTCAATTGAACCTACTTTATAAATATCACTTGAGAAAATATTAGGCGGTAAAACTTTTCACCAAAAGTTCTACAACTTAATTGTCTACCAGTGTAGAAGGCAAAAAAGTTCACAAAAATGTACCTTTTTAACCTTTTAGTAAAATATAGCATAGGTGAAATCACTTAGATTGAGGAGGTCGAGCCTGGTTAACCTTTTCACAAGTCGAGCTTAAAGCGTTTAGCAAATCGAGCTCAAATAGCTTGCAATTGCAAGTGCTAGTTCATGAACTAAGCCGACATTAGATAATGAATCATGTGAACTTTTCCGTCATGATTAGGTGGTCCTTGTTGCACTTAAACGTTTGAAAAGCAAAAAGCTCAAATAATCATCTTATATATATTCAATAAAATTTATTGATCTATATATAACCTAAAATTTGGGGGTAATGCGCGCTATTCTATGTACGTGCTCCAAATTAGAACGCAAGTTTACTCATATTAAACTAGTTACATACTTACATTTCAAATCAAAGGACTGAGTTCTCAAACTTTCTACTAATTGACCAAAAATCCTTTTTTTTTTTTTTTTTNAGGAAGATCAGCAACGATCTCTTCAGAAGAAGAAGAATCAGAATTCTGAATCGAATCCATAAAACGATTAGATGAGCAAAGAACGTGAAAAATTAGGTTTCGTGATGTAGAGGATGAAAAAACCGTTAGAGGAGAGAGAATAAGGAAACACACACTTTGTGTGTGTGAATTAATGAGCGTTTAATTGAGACGGATCTAAAATATCACTTTTATGTTACCGAAAATACCCTTTTAGTGTAAATATTAAGTCTAATCTCAACCGCTAGATCAAAATGAATGGAGGGTGGAGATTGGTCCCTTTGTATGTAAGCAATGTTTTGTCCTCAAATGATCTTAAATCTATATATATTCAATAAAATTTATTGATCTATATAGAACCTAAAATTTGGGGGTAATGCGCGCTATTCTATGTACGTGCTCCAAATTAGAACGCAAGTTTGCTCATATTAAACTAGTTACATACTTACATTTCAAATCAAAGGACTGAGTTCTCAAACTTTTTACTAATTGATCAAAAATCCTTTTTTTTTTTTTTTTTTTTTTTTTTAATATATATTTCCAAAAGTTTGCTTTATGTGAGCATACAACATTCATTTTCTATCACTCAATAATACAGTTATCAAACTATAGCCAATATTTTCTTATTAGATTAAGATGGGTCAGTTTAATTTGAAGGCTGCTAAGTTAGTGTAGGGTCTCATTCAGGGTTTAATGGGCTATAAAATAGAAAATCTTGTTAAGTATTAAACAAGGCCAATGGTTAGTATAAAACTATTTCAAACCAGAAACTGAAACAATAATATACACTGGTCAATAGATAGCTCTTCATTCTCTTCCACCATCATTTTAACGACCCAAGTTTGTCATCAAGCACGAACTGTGTTATCACCATATAGTCATATACCCATGCACCATATCATCGGATCTCACCGCCAAAAAGACATCCTAAACAAAATAAATGAATGCCCAAGTAAAAAAAGAAAGTAAACTTGTCCCTAGCTCAAAATGAGACATTGAGAGAATAATCAATTAAATATTACCAGCGCGTGTAATTAAGACCTAAACCGACTATGATTAGGAGAAGCCATGGACATTAGCTTAGATTTAATAATGGTATTCTTCTTTGTACTTATATGTGTTTCTAGTTCAATAAAAGAGTGTGGGTATTAGATTCGTGTGTGTGCTTACAATACTTTGTCGAGCATGTTGTTGTTTGGGTGATCAGTCGACTTTCTTATCTATACTCAAATAGTTTTGACTGAGTAATGAGAGATTGAGAAGTTAGTTAAGTTCATCATATTCTATTAGCTTAGTAGCATCAAGTACTAGTAGCACAAGATTATCTAGCTATATATATATAGCAATATAGCATCAAACTTACTTTATCTTCAAAAAAATTCTCCAAAAGTTTTACCCGTGCACCTCTTTTGGGTGCTGACTGACCATTCCCCAAAGAACAAGCTCAAGGTAATGAGCACATGTTCTAGTGACCTTTTAGCCTGGAGTTGGGATAGAACCAATGGCCTATTTCTCCAAAAGCCCTCCTTGACTGATCATGTGGACGTTTGCGGAATTGCGGTGGGGAGTGATACTATTGTTTGTTTCAAAAAATAGAATAATCTGTATATGTTGTAAGATAATATGATTGATTGATAATTGTGAATTGATTTGATTGATTGACAATACACAATTACATCGTACATAAATATATATAGCCAGAATCTTCTAGACTCGAGCTTGGGCCTTTGACTAATACGGGCTAACATATGTAACAATTTTATGAAACTAGTTTACTAGTTGAACACTGATATTTTCCTAAGAAGGAAAACATCCGAAGCTTATGATAATAAAACATCATCTGACACTTTTAGTGCACCAAGTCACTCGATCTCTTTGTGTATTTTATTTATTTTTTCATGTGTCGTGATCTTATTATTAACTAGACGTACTTTTTAAAATTTTGAGAATATACGTCTCATAGATGGAGGGTGGCTAAAGATACATGGTCTTCGATCAAGTGGTCGAATCTCAATATCACAGCCCCTACTAGCCTAGCAGACCCAGGGACGGAACCGGGTGTTCCCGGGAACCCCATGGATTTTTTTGATGTAGTATTAATTTTTAATAAAAACATCGAATTTTCCTAAATACATCTTAAATGCACCCCGTCCACCGAAATTTGTTTTTAATGTTACGGTTCAAAAATTTTGTACACCCGGTAATATTTTGTCTTGGTTCCATCCCTGCCATACAAGTCTTGCAGCCTCCCAATTGATTCACTTTGATATTGTCATCCAATCAACTATTTGGTTCCTTTGGAAATTGAGGAAATTAAGACTTTATCTTCTCCACTATAAAACCTTCAAAGTATCTCATTTCCAACGACATCAAGCTTTACTTGTACAATTTGATCTCATGTAGGCTTAGGCTTAGGAAACCACTTTTAAAGTGGCTTGATTGGTTCACCCATGCTAAAATGAAAGCAAATTATTACATACCATGGCTAAAATTTGAATGCCATTTGAACTCTACCGGGTGTCATATCATTTCAACACTTACACTTAAAAATACCCCTTCACTCAATGCTAACTTCAACTTAGCCATTTGGGCCCCACCCATCCCAAATTTTATTTTCTTTTCCATTTTTTCAAACAAACTAAATTTCATTAATTCAAATAAATATAACTTTTATTCATAAATTTAAAACATTAAGATAATTAAAAACATAAGCGTACGGAATAAAAAACTAAAACATGACTCGAGCTTTTAAATTGATGTGTAATTGTTAATGAGTTTTTCCTTCTCAGCAATGCTTCAAACACTTCGTCTCTAGCTGCCCTCAAGTTGTTTGCAACACGCATATCTGCTTCTGGTCGTTAGCAGAGTATGCAAACCATAACTGATACGGGCTGGTCATGTGGCGGCGAATGCATCCTCGTCATTTCGGTACCAGGGCTATGCATTTGTCAAGATAACGCGTCAACTCGATCAACAAATTATTGACCAGCACGGCCTCAGCTGCAACTTCTGCCCGTAGTCGTCTAAGGATAGTTCACCGCACTTTGTTTGGTTCGTTAGCCATAGTTTGTGATAATTGGGAGATTTTAAAAAGAAGTTGTGCATGTGAAAATTTTAGTTAAAATTAGGTGTTATTTGAGGGGTTTAAACTATTTTTTTTAAAGAAAGAAAAAGGAAAAAAATTGAAAAATTAAATAAATAAGCATTGCATTTAAAAATTGAAACAGTAAGTTTTTTTTTTTGTGTCTTCTAGCCACTGCAACGGTGAAAATCATTTTGGCGAGCCATCATGGTGTGGTGGCGAGGCTAGCTTCGGCGGCGCCGAAATGCATGCCAACTCGAAAACGGCGAGCAACTTAGCCACGATACCTAAAACTCTAACCTATCATTTCAAATAAAAAGTAAGGAACATGCAAATACTATTACACCCTTTTTTCATGCGATATAATTGTACCATTGATAAATGAAATGCTCGTTTACAAACTTCAAGAACATATATTACGAGGGTGTATACTACTCAAAACCAAACCAACATGACTATTGTTCTCAAAACTTAAATGTATTTGAACAATTAGAAACACTTATTCAAAACTCAAATAATTCACATAATTTAAATGAAATCAATAACAAATAGTATCAAGCTGGATCATCGTTTTTTAATTGACCCTTGCGCAGTCGCGTCTGATCTCTCCCAAGTTACCAGTCAAAACCCCAACTCGGCCAAGCTTGGTCATTGCGGCTACAAAAGCCTTGTTAAAAGCAGTGCTGTTGGACGCAAATAGGTTCACAGTTGCCCTTGATCGGCTATCTGTGAACAAGATTTGGTCAGAGACGAACAAGCCCTTCCCTTGTTGGAGGTTTTTGTAATATACATTGTCGAAAGTTCGAGGAGTGGTGGGGTCCATGTTAATCGCGATATTGGGGTCTACATTTTGTGGACACATCTGTTGTAGCTGAGTAGCGTATTGTCGATTTAGGGTTGGGTCTATTCCATTCCTGGAATAGATTCGTGATGCGAATTTGCTACAATGAGAGAATCCAAGGGTATGTGCACCTATAACACAATAAGACACAAGTAGTTTATACATTCATGTTTCATATTTGAAGCAAAAAAAAAAAAAAAAAAAAAAAAGGATCTTTGCATGAGATATTTACCAGAAAGTGCAATCATATCGGTTTGAGATAGACCATTTTTAGCAAACATGCTATTAAGTTGGTCCAATTTAAACTCTGGATGTGGAAGATTGTTTGTAACACTTGCCGTTGTTGAAATTCTTCCATCTCTCCTTCCTAATTCTACACTGTAGAATGGACCACCTGCCTGTTTATTACCACATAATTACCTAAGTTAAATATGGTGATATACTCATATACACTATAACCTTTATAAATCAAAACCTCCGGATACAAAAAATCATATAAACTAGCTTTCACGTACTACACATTTAGTTTCTTAAACTTCAGTTTTGCATAAAATATTTCGTAAGCTAAGGTTCAAAACTAAACCTAAAATTAAAGTACGTCTTTCCAAAAACTAATGAGGTTTAATCATGCCAAAAAAATAAAATAAAAAATAAAATAAAATAAAATTGCTGATATGATTAATTGTCCATACCAAGCGTATAACGTCTCTAGTGGCAAGAGCCAGTATATCCGCACAAGAAACTTTATTGCGGCAACTTGGATTGCTATCAACGGCAGCTTTTGCTTTGATCACGGTGTCAAACCCGTCTCCAGCAAGGGACTGATCATCAGGGTGGTCCTTCTCAGAATTTGGATTTGCTAGTATAACTGAAGCATCACATCCCTACATGTACATACAAAAATTGGTTATTTGTCTAGTGAAATAAAAAGGTAATATTTGGTATGAGAAAATGAGACAAACCCGAACAAAACAGTCATGAAAGAAAAGGCGAAGAGTTCCAGGAATGGTGACGAACGTTTGCTGAAATTTCTTGGTGACGGCTGCTGTTACGATGGATTCGACATTTGGGCAAGTGTTTTGGTAAAATTTTTGTCTTAGTTGAGCATAAGATGGAGCAATAAACAAAGAGAGGAACAACAAACATAGAATTTGCTTCTTCATCTTGCTTTGCTTCCTTTCTTTTTTGTTACAAGATTAAAGGTGATAGGTGTTTATATAAATTTCTAAATATAGTATTATAATATGGTTATTGACCTATACATTTAAATTCATAGAGGTGTGCCTCATGTAGATGTTTATTTATGTTCATTGACTAATGCAACTATGGTACATGGTTACCTATGTATTGTGATTTAATTATTCAAGGCTATTTAGTCAAACAGAACATGTATATAAACGAGTTGAGTTATAACTTGCGCGCTGTGACAAGATAAAAAATCAATCAACAATAAGTATTTAGTTTCTTTAGTTTCAGTTAATTTATAAATAATTACAGTACTTGTTAACATCTTTCCTTGACACAAATACTTTTATTATCTCTTGAAATATGAGTGTTTTTTATAAAGTGAGGTATGGACTATTTCACAAACAGTTCTAAATGTAACTTAGGGACCGTTAATGAAATCGGTAGGTAATTAAAAAGACTATTTGTGTAAGTTTTTGTTACACAAACAATACAAATTTAACATAGGGAATATTTCTATAATTACATTTAATGGCAAGGACGAATTTTGTAATTTGTTAAGGATTGTTTCTGAAATGCAACTAAATCAAAGGGCCTATTTTTGTCATTTATGAAAGTGAGATTACGTAGATAACGTAAATCCCACTTTCATAAATGTTATATAAAGAATTTATCTGATATACTCCGTAGTATATATTTTAAGGAGCAAGTAGCTAGTTTGGCATGTTACTTTCTTTATATGTTGTATGTATTTGTTTATTATTTAACGCGTATTTCAGAGTTTGGATCGATATGTGCTACTCTTTTTGACTAATAACATAATCAGATAATGCTAACATAATTAGATAATTAGCAGTAAATGCAAGACATGATTCTCAAGTTCAGATTTGATTATTTTGTTTGATATCAAACCCATTACTCGATATCTAGATATATTGAATTTGTAATGAGAAAGTATTAACAAAATGTTTTTGTGAATCTATAGCATTTAAGTTAGAAATTAGGAAAGTTGTACATTTTAATATATATGTTAATTAGATAGGTGATGGCTGAAATGTTCATGAAAAGGTGGGAACAATGATTGTGTTAAAATAGCATTTTACTTATTCTTGTTATTTTTTGTAATCTAATTTTAAAATTGGAGATGGTTGGCATGAAAGTGAAAGAGTGGACATTGATTGATCAACTCATGTGAACTAATTTTATATTTAAGATTGAGGCCCAGTTATCTGCAAATTGCTACATATTATCGTTAATTATGAATAGTTGTTGGAACCATTATAGGAAAAATAATATATTAACATACACCCCGAATGTATGTTTGTGTGTAAATCTATGCAATTATGTATTTTCGTTGGTTTGGTTATCTATTGTTTATTTGTATGCATTAAAGTTTTCCTGAAATAGTTATAATTGATTACAATATTACGTTGACATGATAAAAACACGCTAACGGAAACGTGCATAATGTTGATGCTTACTTGATTAGGACTTTCCCGTAATATGAAACTACTTTCAGACATATACACTTTCTAGGCTCGGATAGATGTCCATCTTGTGACGGAAACTGAAGAGCACATGTTCCATTCACGCAAAATAGCAACGGAAGCTTGGAAGGAGGTTTTTAGATGGTGGCATATTCCCTCGATCCCATTACGTACATGACTTAGACGATGTCATGCATCTTCCGGAGCATGAGCTGGTGGAAACTAAGCATTCAAGGTTTCTCGATGTCGTGATTCAAACTACAATCAGCTGGGTCCTTTGAAAATTCTGAAACTGTGTGCTTCTCCATCAAACGTCCAAGTAAAGACCTTATCCTTAACGCCATCAAGCTCTTGTTTATTAATTGGATCACTAGTAGAGAAAATCCGCTAAATTTAAATTCGATAGAGTGGTGTAGTTACTGTTGGAATTTATATATCATAACAAGCATATATTAAAATTAATATATGCTTGTTATGATATATAAATTCCAACAGTAACTACACCACTCTACGGAAGCTAAGAATCATAATACTTATAATTAGTTAACCGAAACATAAAGAAACGCGTACCTTTTAGCCATCTAAGCAAACAACCATCAAATCAAATTATAAACCCTAATTAGGGTTTATGTATGAATCGACTAATAAATAGTCGAATATGGCAAGTCACCAAAAATTCAAAGTAGGATTTCTCTACGATCTTATACACGCGTATTATTAACGATTCGATGCGAATAGCTAGGTTCTTGAATCACAAAACAACCAAAACACTTTTGTGTTTTATCACACAAATCGAAAACCCTTGAGGAATGGGGTGTACGATTGTTATGATCAAGAGAGAGGGAGAGATGAGAAGTTAGGGTTGTTTTGGTGAACCAAGATTAACCAAGAATGAATAAAACTCTTTGCATTTATACTTAGTTAACTTGGAGTCCAAGTTTGATATGGATTTGGTATCCATAACCCTTAAACGATCGATTATGTGGATCCAAGAGGGATTCCAGATCTTTCTTGGCTTGTTTCCATATATTCGTATCTCTTCTCATTTAACGATCTTTAGTCAATTTTCGTTAAGCACTAACGACCGTTAAGTATTTATTTATTGTGATTAATAACTAAATATAACATTTTATACATTAATTATTTGAACATCGATTCTCATACGTAAAGTGTGCAATCCCATAGGCTCGTATTCGAATCCGGTCATACGCATATTAATTTATATCTACAAACTAACAGTTACCCTTGTAATGCTCTATCACGGAAGTTGTGTTTTATTTTTATGATTGGGACACTCAACTGTACAAGCAGTTAAACTGTTGTATGTTGGCAAAATTAAGGCATCCAATATAATAAACTTTTGTAAATGTTTATAATTGCGTTATGAAATTAATTTATAAATCTTTTTGTTTATAAACCTATCCCCAGTAATATCTCAGATAATTCAAATGATTTAAATTATGAAAAGATTCAATATCCAAAAACCTTTTCATGCCACATAAGCTTGAAATAGATGTTCACTATGGTTTACAAGTTTTTAGACCTCTTTATAATTTTATAAACCTTTTCATAAACCATCATAGTGGATGCCCTTACATTTGAATTACATACTGCTTTTGAATCACCAATGCTTTTACTAAGCTATCATCATTTTAAACTGTTATCATTTGAATATGGAAATTGAAGTACCAAAATTTTGAATTAAAAGTCATCTTTTTGTTTATTAAATAATTATAAAAGAACAATATGAACATACTCATGTGTAATAGCAATCCTTCAAGGGATGGATTGAGTGTAAAGGTGGTAACTAATAAAACAAACTAAATGAAACTTAATTGCTCATGGGACACAAACATACATACAGAATGAAATAGTTATTGATAACATACAAGTTATTGGTAAAATGGAGACATCTATCTAGGACGCTGGGTGATAGTGCTATATACGTGCTCGTAGATACGACCTGTGTGTATTGACACTTCTAGGTAAAGAGGTTTTGATATTTTCACAAGTGGTATTTGTAACATCCCGCCTTACTAGACACAACGCGTTTTGTGGTCTACTGCGAGTAGGGTTCTCAGGAACTACGCAGTTAAGCGTGCTCGTGTGAGAGTAGCACTGGCCTGGGTGACCTGCCGGGAAGTCTCACACGAGGGCCACAAAAGCAAAGCCGTGAGCCATCAGGGCCATGAGCCATCAGGGCCGTGAGCCGTCAGGGCAAAGCGGACAATATTGTGTATCAGTAGGCGGGATGTTACAGTATTAGATTCAAATCTCCTAAAATAAACATATTGGTGTAGCTAAAGAAAGGGTTAAAATAGTGAGGAGAAAATCTCGGTTAAATCAGTGTACATAAATGTTAAATACTCATTCTTTTAATTAATTTAACAAGAAAAATCTCATCCATTAGACTAACGAGACAACATGGCCCGTGCGATGCACGGGCTTTGTTCACCATAATTAAATCATACATGTATTTTGGGTAAAAAGTGTTCGGGTTATGTTGACACATTGATTTCTTTTGTATATGTTCTTAGTCTTCACTCATCATGTGTACCATCAAATCGTTGGCCCGTGCGATGCAAAGGCTTTGTTCACTTTAAAGAATCATCGGTTTTGCAAAGGTTATGTGTACTTAGTTATTATTTTAAGTTTTGATTGGGATACTCGACTGAATAAATGGAGTTCATTTAACTAATTTTTTCTAAATAAAAAAGTAAAGTAAAGTAAAGTAACTCTCAATACCGTCTTCCACGGGTTATGGGTCCTAATATCATCTTCCACGGTGTATGCGGGAGGTTGAGACGTAGACAGCCTTACCCCTACCTAAGGGACCTCTGGTTCTAAATAAAATTGTTTGAATAAAAATGTATCAAATACAGTGCGATGCATGAGTCTATGTTTCAAAAAACATATTAATCTTACTCACAGTATAATCTACATGTTGTGACACATAACTATAAAACAACCAATTCGTGAAATGCACATACTTTATTATTTGATTTATTTCTAACCACAATTCAAGCTCAAATGTACTATTTATATCACAACTTCATGTATGACTCAAATAGATTATCATTTTAGATGGGATAGACTAAAGGATCGAAGCGGGTCGACTAAAAGTTTTATCCTATTAATCATACCAAATAGATTCGTCTTTTCATTAATTCACTTTTTTGCATGGATATACAATTGCATCTCTTCATTTTTGTTGCATTGATATGGATTANAAAATGTGATATGTTGTTTTGGATCAAGAAGATCATTAGGATCATAACTTTAGGATAAACTACCTGTTCCATACATTAAAAATACAACTTGCCTACTACTAATTGGGCTACATACAAACTAACTGAATCTGAACTAGGGGTGTAATCGAGCCGAGTCGAGTCGAGTATTGACATGCTCGAGCTCGGCTCGTTTAAAATCGAGTCGAGTCGAGTATTTTTCGAGTCGATCTCGAGTTGTTCGCGAGTTGTCTCGGCTCGATTACACACCCCTATATATATACATATATATATATATATACACACATATATAGGTATATATATACATATATACGTATATATATACACATATATACGTATCTATATATATACATATATACGTGTATATATATACATATATACGTGTACATATATATCTATATACGTGTACATATATATCTATATACGTGTACCTATATATATACGTATATATATATATATATATACATATATATATATATATATATACGTATATATATATATATATATACATTCCAATATACCTTATCGGGTTTATCGGATCAACCCGATAGACCCGATAACCTTATAGGGTCAGGTTAGGGTTTTAGCTAATTTGTTATCAGGTTAACCCGATAAACCTTATAAGACCCATTAATAATTTAATATATTTAAACATCTTATTCCAAAAGTGCCAAAATTGTCATTCAAGAGAAGGTAATTGTTTCATTTTTAGTTGTATGTTAAAATTATGCATATTTAAATGAATGGGTACATGGTAATTAATTGGTATCTAAGTGACGTTATGTTATGTTATATAATTTGGAATCCACCAATTGTTGCATTATTTAGTATTATCAATATTACATTACATATACCACTAAAGAACTTTAGTGTTGTAATTAGTACTCCCTCCGTCGCGAAATAATTGTTCACAGACAAAAAACACAAAGTTTAAGGGCCCGTTTGGTTTCTTGGAGGTTTAGGATTTGGATTTGGATTTGGTTTAAGATTTGGATTTGGAAAGAGAAAAAAATATAATATGTAATTAAAAAAATAATATTTTATAAGTTAGTTAATAAAATATTATAAAAAATTAATGATAGTGATAATTTTTTATTAGAGAAAAGTCCAAAATACATCCCTGTGGTATGCCAAATGACCGATTTACATCCTTTTTTCTTTTTTTTTGCTCAATATTCATCCCTCCGTTAGTAACTTTGGAACAAATACATCCCTCTGGACTAACGATGCAAAATTTTGCCCGTTAAGTGCCCCACGTGTTAGTCACGTGAGGGGTATTTATGTCTTTTTGCTTGACCCTGATATAAAACACGCCTCTTTTTAGAGGGACAATCATTCATTCTCCCCCAAATCAAAAATAAACCCTAATCCCAAATCAAAAAAAAAAAAAATTAAGATGCGTCAGTTTTGAAGGCTGCTAAGTTAGTGTAGGGTCTCATTCAGGGTTTAATGGGCTATAAAATAGAAAATCTTGTTAAGTATTAAACAAGGCCGATGGTTAGTATAAAACTATTTCAAACCAGAAACTGAAACAATAATATACACTGGTCAATAGATAGCTCTTCATTCTCTTCCACCATCATTTTAACGACCCAAGTTTGTCGTCAAGCACGAACTGTGTTATCACCATATAGTCATATACCCATGCACCATATCATTGGATCTCACCGCCAAAAAGACATCCTAAACAAAATAAATAAATGCCCAAGTAAAAAAAGAAAGTAAACTTGTCCCTAGCTCAAAATGAGACATTGAGAGAATAATCAATTAAATATTACAATAAAGACCTAAACCGACTATGATTAGGAGAAGCCATGGACATTAGCTTAGATTTAATAATGGTATTCTTCTTTGTACTTATGTGTGTTTCTTGTTCAATAAAAGAGTGTGGGTATTAGATTTGTGTGTGTGCTTACAATACTTTGTCGAGCATTTGTTGTTGTTTGGGTGATCAGTCGACTTTCTTATCTATACTCAAATAGTTTTGACTGAGTAATGAGAGATTGAGAAGTTAGTTAAGTTCATCATATTCGATTAGCTTAGTAGCATCAAGTACTAGTAGCACAAGATTATCTAGCTATATATATAGCAATATAGCATCAAACTTACTTTATCTTCAAAACAATTCTCCAAAAGTTTTACCCGTGCACCTCTTTTGGGTGCTGACTGACCCTTCCCCAAAGAACAAGCTCAAGGTAATGAGCACATGTTCTAGTGACCTTTTAGCCTGGAGTTGCGATAGAACCAATGGCCTATTTTTCCAAAAGCCCTCCTTGACTGATCATGTGGACATTTGCGGAATTGCGGTGTGGAGTGATATCGATACTATTGTTTGTTTCAAAAAATAGAATAATCTGTATATATATGTAACAATTTTATGAAACTAGTTCACTAGTTGAACACTGATATTTTCCCAAGAAGGAAAACATCCGAAGCTTAAGATAATAAAACATCATCTGACACTTTTAGTGCACCAAGTCACTAGATCTCTTTGTGTATTTTATTTATTTTTTCATGTGTCGTGATCTTATTATTAACTAGACGTACTTTTTAAAATTTTGAGAATATACATGTCTCATGGATGGAAGGTGGCTAAAGATACATGGTCGAATGTCTTCGATCAAGTGGTCGAATCTCAATATCACAGCCCCTACTAGCCTAGCAGACCCAGGGACGGAACCGGGGGTTCCCGGGAACCCCATGGATTTTTTTGATGTAGTGTTAATTTTTAATAAAAACATCGAATTTTCCTAAATGCATCTTAAATGCACCCCGTCCACCGAAATTTGTTTCTAATATTACGGTTCAAAAATTTTGTACACCCAGTAATATTTTGTCTTGGTTCCATCCCTGCCATACGAGTCTTGCAGCCTCCCAATTGATTCACTTTGATATTGTCATCCAATCAACTATTTGGTTCCTTTGGAAATTGAGGAAATTAAGACTTTACCTTCTCCACTATAAAACCTTCAAAGGATCTCATTTCCAACGACATCAAGCTTTACTCGTACAATTTGATCTCGTATAGGCTTAGGCTTAGGAAACCACTTTTAAAGTGGCTTGATTGGTTCACCCATGCTAAAATGAAAGCATATTATTACATATTTCTTTGGTGAAACAAAAAAGGAAAGCCGTTACCATGGCTAAAATTTGAATGTCATTTGAACTTTACCGGGTGGTGTATGCTTATTCATACACCTTTTATTTACCAAATTAAGACCAAAACGACCAAAAACTAACCATAAATGCCAAAGATAGTGTGTTTTTGTGTTTGTGATCGTGCAGGTACGGATATTTCAGAAATTTCATCAAAATCACAAAATCCCGACAAAAACGAGCACGAGAATGGAAAAGAGTCAAAAGCCGAAGCCGGGGAAGGAATTAAGCTCAAAATATCAAAATCAACCTCAGAAAATCATTTCTTGTCAAGATTAGTCCTTGGAACAAAGTTTGAAGAAAATGACAACAATGGTCCCTCATCTTTCAGAGGTTGTCATAATAGGTCCCTTGAAGATATTTTTGAAGAATTGTCAAGACAGACCCTCCAAGTATTCAAGAAAGTTCAAGATGGCCCTTGGATAATACTTGTGAAAGTTGGCAGAAAAGGTCCTCTTATTTTCAGAATTTACATTATGGTCCTTGTGATATCATAAACCTTTTTCACTACTACTATAAATTACACTTAATCCATAAATTAATAAAACCCATTAATCCCCTAACCCATAAACCTCTACACCCTTACCAGCCCAACACATGCCCAAACCCCTTCTTTTTTATTAAACCCCGGTACCCAACCCACCGAATTAAAATAAGTAAAAATATAAAAGGCGCGTTTCACTGTGCATCTCTCCCAAATCATTTACCCTGCACCTCCCTTTTTCACCCAAGATTCTAGTACGAGGTTTATTGCTTCTAGAAGCCCTGCCACGTTGTCAGAATGTCGACACTATTCCAGCTACGTGGTAAATTCAAGCTCCCTGATTGGTTTGGGTGACGTGGACAGAAGATAAGGTTGTAGTTTATGGACAAGGATTGATTGGATGTCGACATAAGAGGATAAGGAAGAATGAATGGCTGTGATTGGAGCTTCTGGACTCTTCTTACAGCTTAACCCTAGCTCAAGCTCTCCTATAAAAGAAACCCTCTCACTCACAGTTGAAGCTATTAGGAGTAGGAGTAGCATAGTAGAGCTTTAGGGTAGGATTTAGCTTAATTAAACGTTTGTTTTTAGCTTATTGTATTTCTGAGTTTGTTCTAAAAAGCTTTGTAATCATCTTTTCTGATTAATGCAATTTCTGTTTTCATCTAAATAAGCCTTATTTTATTTTCGTCAAATTACTTCATGGTCGTTTAAGCTCTTGTTCACTGTCATAATTTCATATAAGCTTTCCAGAGCTCATTGTGAGCTTTCAAATCATTTTAAACTGTTTTATTCACATTTCATTCAAGTTTTGATAAAAATCCAAAAACATAAAAAAATAAGTGCTTTTTGCTTATTAGCTTCTTTTATTGCTTTATTATCAGTAATCATTGCTTAGTTAAACTTATTATTGCTTTGTAACAATCTGTCTTTTACTTTATTAGCCTAAACCTTGCATTTTCTTCTTAAAAATCTTCATCAGCATAGATATAGGGGTGTTTGGCACTAGTAGGTTTTTATAGTTTTGGTCACTTTCAGTTTAAGAATCAATTGTTTAAGCTTCAAATCAGTAGTTTACAAGTTTACTTTAGCATTTTTACATAGTTTCTAGGCTTTTGCATTGAATTTCTAAATTCCATGTTTCGAATCTAGTTTAATCAGCCTAATATTGAGTTAGTAGATTTTAGGTGCTTTTGTAGTTAAATTTTGCTCTAAGTTAGTTTAGTACACTTGTTTTTCAAGGTTTGTGTTAATAGCCTTTAGGTACAATCCATTTTTGCCCATTTTTCATATCACATATTCACATCAGTAGTGCATACACTTAGTTAGTATTGGATTTTCATATATAAATTCTAGTTTAAGATCATTTTTAGTTGTTGTTTTAGCTTAGTTTAGATTCTATATAGGATGTTAGACTAATGCATTATCTGGAACTAGAACCTTTTAGCCAAATTCTCAATTTGACCCATTATGCTCCCTGTACATCAGCAGCCCTCTGTCACAATCCAGTTTTTTCTATTCTACTTTTTTAGCTTCTATAGTTGTTGAAATTCCTTAAATTTTGTTTCCTTATGATCTCTAGCTGCTCAACTTCATTAGTTTCTAGCTTATTACCCCCAATTTACTCATTTGCTTAACTAAATCATAGCTCAAAATCACCTCAGTGGGTTGTTTTTCAATGTTTCTAAAGTCCATTTACATGCTTATCTATCAGACTTCTAAGTACTTTTTCTTAGCTTAAATCTTTTCAAAATTTCTTCATGTTGCTTTTATAAGTAGTTTCCTAGCTCTAGTTGTACTTCATGAGCTTTTTCTGGTTTTAGCTTATGGTTTGATTAGCTTTTAGGACTACCAAAGTTAGCCCCTTAGCCTGTTTTTGCACTTGCAGCCATAGAATAGGATTTGCTTATTTAGTGTTTTTTAGGCTTATCCAAATGCTTGTTTCTGTCCCACTAGCTTACTTAGGGTTCCTTTAGTTCAGAGTGTTAGCTTATTGCAAGTTTTGGTTAAAGCCTATGCTAGTTTGAGCCCTTTTTAGTTTTTAAATTCTTGCCTTTGTATAACTAGCTACTGCTACTCATTTCCACTTATTTTATGCTTAATAGTGAGTTTCATAAAAAGTTGTTTTTATAAAATATGTTTATTTTCATCTGTTAAATTAGTTTTTGCAAGAAAATTTCAAAAATAAAAATGTTTTCAAAAAGGTGGTCACAGGGTTCGAACCTGTGACCTCCTGCCTCCAAAGCCTCAACACACACCAAGCCTAACCAACTGCGCCCTTTGGTCTTTTCTCAAGGGTGTTAGTTTCTTAATTCTTTTATACATTAGCTATTTTCTTAAAAACATAAGTCCTTAAAACTGTATAAGCTTGATTGAGCTTATTAACTTTAGCTTTTCTAGATTTTACATTTTTCTAAACTCAGTAATAGTGCAAAGTCATTTTAGAAGAAAGTTTGGATTAATTCGATAATTCCAACCATTTTTAATCTTTTATTTTCTTTTACTTAGTTTTTGAGTCATTTTAAATAAATAAAAAGTCATTAAAAATATTTTCCTTTTTCCAAAATTTTCTTTTATAAATTAGAATGTAGGAAACTTATTTTCATGCCCGTAGGATTAGTCTAGCTTCGATTTCACTTTTTAGTTTGCGCCTTTACGTTTATTTTTTCGTTTTATTTACGTTTTTAGGTTTTAATTACCGAAATTCCATTCATACCTTCACACGAAACGACCCGGGTAATACGTATTTTCGCGTATTTCTTGGATACTATATTAAACGTTGATTTTCGCGAATCACCGGGTGTCATATCATTTCAACACTTACACTTAAAAATACCTCTTCACTCAATGCTAACTTCAACTTAGCCATTTGGGCCACACCCACCCCAAATTTCATTTTCTTTTCCATTTTTCAAACAAACTAAATTCCATTAATTCAAATAAATACAACTTTTATTCATAAATTTAAAACGTTTAGATAATTAAAAACATAAGCGTATGGAATAAAAAACTAAAACATGACTCGAGCTTTTAAATTGATGTGTAATTGTTAATGAGTTTTTTCTTCTCAGCAATGCTTCAAACACTTCGTCTCTAGCTGCCCTCAAGTTGTTTGCAACACGCATATCTGCTTCTGGTCGTTAGCAGAGTATGCAAACCATAACTGATACGGGCTGGTCATGTGGCGGCGAATGCATCCTCGTCATTTCGGTACCAGAACTATGCATTTGTCAAGATAACGCGTCAACTCGATCAACAAATTATTGACCAGCGCGGCCTCGGCTGCAACTTCTGCCCTAGTCGTCTAAGGATAGTTTGCCACACTTTGTTTGGTTCGTTAGCCATAGTTTATGATAGTTGGGAGATTTTAAAAAAAAAGTTGTGCATGTGAAAATTTTAGTTAAAATTAGGTGTTATTTGAAGAAAAAAAGGGGAAAAAAATTGAAAAATTAAATAAATAACCGTTGCATTCAAAAATTGAAACAGTAAGTTTTTTTTTTGTCTTCTAGCTCGCCGTTGCAACGGTGAAAATCATTTTGGCGAGCCACCATGGTGTGGTGGCGAGGCTTCGGCGGCGCCAAAATGCATGCCAATTCAAAAAGGGCGAGCAACTTAGCCACGATACCTAAAGCTCTAACCTATCATTTCAAATAAAAAGTAAGGAACATGCAAGTACTATTACACCCTTTTTTCATGTGATATAATTGTACCATTGATAAATGAAATGCTCGTTTACAAACTTCAAGAACCTATATTACGAGGGTGTAGTATCCCTAACCGATTCCCCCTATGGCGATTGCGATTCTTTAAACCCTAAACACCAAAAACGATCTCAAAAAAAAAAAAAACACTAATCGATTCTTCAATTTTTGATTTTTGTATTCGTTTGTTTGGGTTAATCACAATCGTTATTTTGGTTTCGATCTATTGTTCTTCAGTATATCATTGTTATTGGATCGAATTTGTTGCTATGGGTTGAGTTCGTTCGATTACTGCTTATAAACCCTAAGCGATTAGGGTTTTATCTTTACGTATTGTTTGCATATGTTCTTCTTTGTTTGAGGTATTCTGTTCGTGGGTATTAGGGAGATGAGTAATACGCATCAGTCGCAGGGATATAATAAACAAATGAGAGTGTGAGTGATTGCAATGACGGTGTCTGGCGGAGGATGATGACGACGGAGATGACGTCATCATTGGGTTCATCGAAGGTGGTTGAGGACTCGATGAAGGGGTATTCGTCAACGGCGTCGTGACTTAGGTTTTAATGATATAAGGTTTTTTAACATAACACTAACATTAATTATCTTGAAATTATGGAGATTTTAAACGTTTACATTTCACCAAGTTATTATTTTTAAAAAAAAACTCAAATAAGGATAATAATAATAATAATAATAATAATAATAATAATAATAAAATTAAATCCACAAAAATTGATGGCAACATGTTCTGTGGTGTTGAAATATTAATTATACCATTATACATCCGGTGCCCCCCAATTTTTTGGGCAGCTACAGTTGTTTTGTGAGAGCATGCACAGTGAAAGGAACAGTAATAATATTTTTTATTGTGGTTTATATCCGTTTCTCTGGATCCTTCTCGGTCACATCTCACAAACCACAAAACACGCACAAAACACACACACTCCTCACAAAACACACACACACAATCATATACCAAACACAAAACACACAAACACGGAACAAAAACACCCACATCGAAACACACTAAACAATCAGATTATGTTTTCCATAGATCTGTATACCACTTTTATTTTGTTAGTGTTACAAATCGATTTGGTGGTCGATTGATCAAGATCCGGATATAATTATGGTTTGATGATTTTCAACCTCTTTATCGTGTCAATTTTTTTATCCTGATAATAATTATTTCAGTTTTTATTTGCAGATTGGATTTGGATTTTCATTATTGTACCACCCAGTTGGATGCACTGATTCGTCAACCAGGTTAGAGAACTTCAAAAATTGTTTTTTTTTTTTTTTTAATTTATGTTTTTTTTGGGGTTTTGCTAAATTCGACTTTTTTTTATTAACTTTTAGTTTTTTTGTATAAATTTTGTACTTTTGTATGTGGTTAAGCTGGTAGGTTAATTGGTTGCGTAGTTGACCTTATGGGCCTTATTTATAAGGCATGATTTGAAGATGTTCTGATTATCTTATTATCCTACCTTATGAGCTTATTTAATTTATTTGGGTCCTGTTCCTTTGTTAGGGGTGTTTGGATTAGCTTATTTTGATGGTTTACAACCTTCCTTTTGTTGTACACGTTGTAATGGAATGTCAATATGATAATAATCAGTTTAGAGTAACTTAAAAGTTCGTCTTAGAGGTCATTGCGTTTATTTGAATTTCATTTGCAATTAGTTGATTTTGAATAGAAGTTTGTTTAGCTACTG
>LBNU01000628.1:55495-79453 GCA_014162995.1 Artemisia annua
TTTTTTTTTTTTTTTTTTTTTTTTTTTTTTTTTTTTTTTTTTTTTTTTTTGCGATCGTATTTGGTTTAGGGATTTAGGGAATCGCCATTTAGGGATCGGTTTAGGGATCGGTTTAGGGATACTATGTATATATCAATTAATAGAAGCATATTTATAGTCACGTTTTATGGAAAAATCTATTTGAAAATGATGGAATGCATATAAACGCGTGTTGAGGATCTTGATAGCCAATATGGGTTCGGGAAGTGTGAGTCGGGATTTAATGAGGAACGGTTACGTTTTATTTTTATAAACGTATTTATTATCAATTTAATGGAAAAATGTTTTTAATGTGATCGGTGGTGATTAAAAATTTCGTTGGCGACGTTTGTTACTATTTTTCGTGATTTAAAAGTATGCGTTTTCGGGGAGTTTGATAATCATTGCACCGCTAGACCTTGTTTTAGCACCTTGTTTGTAAATATGTAAAAGTGAGGGACCATTTGGTAAATTTCGGGTATTTAACCCTAACCCTAACCAATCCCTCACATATTCTCATCATTTTCCTCATTTCTATACACCTCCTTCGTCTCTCTTTGTTGCTGCCGCCGGCCACCAACACTCACCACCACCTCCAAATTAATCTCCATCTCATTCTCTTCCATTTGGTATAATTCACGCGCCTTTAATCCACCATGTACACCACGAATATACATCCTTTGCATCTCGAATCACCACCATATTTGCTACTTTTGATAGATCCATGAAGCTTGAAGTCCTTGAAGGTGAGTAACATCGAGCTTGCACCGTGTGTGCCTCGATGTGTGTAAAACTCGATGTAAACACATATGATTTTGATGGGTTTAGGTTTATTCTTGTTGGAAACAAATGGGAAAATGATTTTTGATAATAAAAATTAGTGTTGGTATTGTTGGTTGTGATGAGGTCGTGTATAAGGTTCGAACCGTGAGCCTATGCTCACGGCCAAGAGCCTTGTGGTCATAGGTAAGTTGGTTATCAAGTTTTGTTGTGATTATTATGGTCCTGTGTTCTCTTTTTCATAGTTAGTTTTGATAAGTCTGGTGTGGAGGTGGATGTGATGATGGAAATTGTTGTTATTCCATTCTCTAATGGGCAAGGTCATTCGTTGGTGCGTGTTGATATTGAATATGAATGGAAGCCGCCTCGTTGTACTTCATGTAAAATTTTTGATCATATTGATGCTGCATGCCCTAAGAATGTTAAACAACATAGTGTTCAGACTAATGGTGATGAGGAAGGATTTGTAGAAGCTACCAAACGAAAAGGTAAGGGTAAAGGGCCCACTCAGGTTATTGATGGAGTTCGTTTTTCGAAACCGAGGGTCACATTGAATTATCGTTGGCAGCCAGTTTCGAAAAAGAAAGTGGGTTCCGATGGAGCGTCGTCTTCAAAAGGTAATGGTACTAACAACAATACTAGTGGCCCTAATATGCATGCTGCGCAAGATCCGGTTAATCTAGCGAAAAGTGATGTGCATACTTCTAATAAGTATATTCATGATGATCTAAGTGATATCGTCACTAAGAATCCATTTGGTTCGCTTATGGATGAGGTGACCAATTCTGAAATGGGGCCTGAGGTTGGGGTGACACAAGGGGAGCAAAGCGGTCATGTTATGGAGATTGATAGTGACAATGAGGTTGATGAGTCTATTGAGGTTGGTAAACCAAGTACCCCTATCGTCGAGAAAATTGATAAGCTTGAAAAGCTCATTATTGATGGGATAGGAACGCTTGTGGATGATAATGGGAAACCTGTTCCGGTGGTTGAGGGGATTAAGAAGGGTAATCCTTTCTCTAAGGTGGGTAATGTGGTTGTATCTGATAGTGATGATGAGGTTCTTGAGCCAGACGATCCTATGAGTAGTTACTTGTCATCAGCTGGAGGACAAAACGAGCTTGAAGGTTATTTTTCTGATGATTACGCTGCCCAGGTTCTTGATTTACCTGGGCAATTGGAGGAATTTAACAAGATGTTTGATTTCAAGGTCCAAGGCAAGTCGAGGAAGTATTATACGATGTTGATTCGTGCATGTTTTTTTCTTTCATGGTTGTTCTAGTTTTTCGTAGCTAGTTGTTCATTTATGGCATGTCATAAATGTTCTAGTGGTTGTTCAAGCGGTTGCTTGAGGTTAATGTGGTACTTCAGCCACATTCCATTGTACTTTAAAAGTTTATTTGGTTAATATATTTTACCAGGGTGGAGATCCTTTTACCCAAAAATATATTACGAGGGTGTATATTACTCAAAACCAAACCAACATGACTATTGTTCTCAAAAGTTNAAAAAAAAAACGGTCGTTACTATAAAGGACTAACGTTGCAAATGATTGTTTGGTTAATGGACTAAAGTTGCCACTCGACGATTGGGAGCTAACGGAGAAAATAACGACAGTTAGAGATAAGGACTGACAGCGTGCAATATGTAAACCATAAGGAGCAAAAAAGCAAAAAAGTAAGATCAGGGACTACGATAGTGATTTAGAGCAAACCACAGAGACGAACGGTGTAATTTACTCTATATGTTTTTACACTTTTACTAGTTTTATGTAACAAACCGGAATTTTCCAGTCTAATTTTAATAATAAATATTTATTTATTATAGCTAATTTGGGCAATTCTATGCATAAACTGATATTTTTGAGCGTTTTCGAGCATTTCGGGTATCTGTAACGCGTACTATAGCTTACAGTCATCATTTAAAATAATTTATTTTGTCAGTAAACATAAATTAATCCATTTCGGATAGTTACTGACAAGTTTCGTAATTTACTGAGAAGTTTCTCACATTTTATGAAAAACAACGCTGCACGCGAACCGACACCACAGTACCTATGGTAAAAGTCAAGTAAATATATTTTTGAGTCAGTAATGACATTTTATTATATTTCTGACAAAATCGTGGCTAAAAACTTTATTTTACGTATATGTATCNGGTTCTTGATTTACCTGGGCAATTGGAGGAATTTAACAAGATGTTTGATTTTAAGGTACAAGGCAAGTCGAGGAAGTAATATGCGATGTTGATTCGTGCATGTTTTTTTTTCTTTCATGGTTGTTCTAGTTTTTCGTAGCTAGTTGTTCATTTATGGCATGTCATAAATGTTCTAGTGGTTGTTCAAGCGGTTGCTTGAGGTTAATGTGGTACTTCAGCCACATTCCATTGTACTTTAAAAGTTTATTTGGTTAATATATTTTACCAGGGTGGAGATCCCTTTACCCAAAAAAAAAAAAAAATTGTTGTTGTGAAGTTGTGGATTGCTCGAGTTAGGCAAGCCGAGACCCTATGGTTTCGACATCTAGTCGTTATTATTGTTGGCTGCTCGAAATGACCAAGCCGAGACCCTTTGGTCTCGACACTATGTTGTTTTGTTAAGGCTCGTTTGGTATTGTGATTTGAGCCGAGGAGCTGGGCCGAGACACTATGGTCTCGGCAAGTGGGAAACTGGTTTATTGTGAAGGATTGTTATCGTGGAAAATAGCTGACGGAGATTAGGATTAGAAACGTACCGGAGACGGACGTTATGGTTGAAGTTTGATTAAGCGGTGATAATACTTATCTAGACATTGGACATTGAGTTTGGTTGGAGCACGTCGACGGTTACCGGAACTTAATAGTTCCGTGTAACTTAGACAAACCAAAAGAGATTTATAATTGTTATGTGAACTTTGGTTGACTTATGGGCCCGAGAGTAAATGTGAACTCGAAACGTGGCATAACTCGTAAAATAATCATTGTTGGACGTTAAGAATGATTTATAAATACATTTCATTATAAATGTTGGACGACAAGTGAAAACTTGTAACTAATATTTATAAGATTGCCGTTAAGTATCAAATAACAACAAAGGCGTAATAAAACATTTATCTAGTTAATGAGGAGTATTAAATAACGTTAATACGTTAAATAATACTTCTAAATTAATAAGGAAATGTTTAATGACGATATAAATGTTATTAAGTACTTAACGAGAATCATAAACAAAAATGGTTTTAAATATGATACGAGCGAGTTATAAAACGTTTCGAGGGCACATTTACCAAATAATATCATTTTAGGAATAATAAGTGTTGTAGTTGATATAGGTCGAGTTTCGGATTGAGAGCCATTAATATAACCAATTTTCACGAATAACAGGACTTATGGGGCTGTCGAGTCCAATAAGGGCCCGATAAGCGTGAAAGGGGGAAATCTATTAATGAGTGATCCATCCTCGCGACTCAACGGGTAACACCTCGAAAGCTTGATGAGTCTTCCGCTGTACCAAATTTTGGGGGTGTTACATTTATGTTAAAAAAAGAGTGTTGACTAACGAGAAATGATAACAAGCGTTAGCAAAAAAGGACCAACCGAGCAACTAACAGAAAATGTTGGACTAAAATTGGAAAATTGCAATTTTTGAGAATTTGGGACTATATTCGCGAATCAAGGTGAGTTTGGGGGACTAATGGTGTAATTTACTAAAAAAATAAATAAATAAAAAATTGTTGGGCACAACCCACTGAACTTTTTGACCATTATAGACCAAAACAAAAACGTTATCCAATTATGTGATCACAAATCTCACCCACCACACGCATAAGACTTGTAGGGTTCTGCACTGCCCTTGCTTACAACACCAAATTAAAAATCTTTCATATTATTATTAGATCAACAAATAATGGCGTCCTTCATGAAGGAGTTTGAGCATCTTGAAATTAAATTGGAAGATATCAAATCAGCCACCAACAACTTTAATGAAAACAAAGTTATCGGAAAAGGCGGGTTTGGTAAAGTTTATAAAGGGGAACTATATCACTCTGAGGGGAAAAGCATGGTTGCCATCAAACGCTTGGACCGTAAATACGGGCAAGGAGACCTTGAATTCTTAAAAGAAATCAGGATGCTTTCTTGTTTCAAGCATAAAAATCTCATCTCCCTCTTGGGATTTTGCAAGGAAGGGGGTGAGATGATCCTTGTTTACGAGCACGCGTCTCGTGGGAGCCTTGACCGGATTTTACATGATGTCACTCTCACATGGACACAAAGACTAAAGATATGTCTAGGTGCTGCGAAGGGGCTAAGCTTCCTTCATGATCCCAATGGGACACAGNGTTCTATCTATTTTAAGAATGGTAAATACAAAAAACAATTTGCAATTGAATTTCCGTTTACATCCCTTATAAATTTGTATCTTTCCTTTTATACCCTAATCATATGAAATGTATATATAATGTTGATATCCAATTAAGTAATGTAGTTTTTAATTAATGGAGATGCAGTTTCTATCAATAAATGACAAAGGAGAAGTCTGTGAAAGGATAGGCATTGAAGCCTGTTTGAAGCAAGATGAAATTGATGATTACTATTTACAAGATCTTTCTGACAACTATAATTCAGTGTGAGTTGTCCTCCTAAACCCATCCACTACAAGAAGAAGAAAGAAGAAACCATTTTTCCGTACTCCTTATTTTATTTTATTTTTTTACAAACTTTTCAAAGGCGAGTAAAAATATTCCGAGTTTATTAACACTTTTTCTACACACTTTAAAAAGCGGAAAACAGAAACTGTGGATTACACTTTATCCTCCTCCACCAACTCATCCCTATCATTTATTTTTAAGGTTTTCAGAGTAATAATATTTCATAAGTATCATTCTATGCTTCTTCTTCATGCAGATTTCCACACTCTTATTATACGAGAAAAAAAGGATTTAAAGTACATATCAGAACTCAATTCTTAACCCCATTGATCGATTACACAGTGAACCTTGTTTTCAGCCAAGGCAAATATTTTGGGAAACAAAAGTATGTAGGTCTCAGATACAAATTAGAAGGGGAGACAGAAACTTCTATTGTGCACATTGCAACTACAACAAAAGATAATCGCTCTTTCATTGCTGAATTGTATCAATTCACTAGCAACGGGAGAACCTTTGATCTTGAAATTGTGTTTGAAGTTCATAAAGACGATTTAAAACTAGAAGGCATCTTGTTTCAGCCCCTAGAAAAAGTAAGTTGACAAATGCTTGTTTATTCAACCTAGTCTTTTTTTACTTTATTTTATTTTATTTTATTTTATTTTATTTTAATTATTGTTAAGGTTTCAAGGTTTGTAACTTTTTTACAAAACAGCACCAGATATTCTGAATTAGAGGTAGCAATATATATATCAGGTTGAGTTGGATTGGGAATATGTCGTTTTTGAAAAAGTGGGTTCGGTTCATGTTGGCAGCTTGGGTCGACCCGCTTTTTTTTTTGTTTTTCTTTTCCTGAAAGTTATAAACATCAAATATTAAAGTATTAATCTAAGACTAACATAATATAATGTTTAAGTTTTAAACTAGTTTTAGAGTGTGTTCAATACTATTTTAAAGAGACTCATTATCAAGCATGATTTGTTAGAATTTATAATTTAATGAACTGCTAAAAGAACTTATAATTTAGTAAAATCAATAAAGTGGTACAGTAAAATAATTGATACAACATAAAGGTGCCATGTGGCAAGTGTGCAAGATAGCAGATGAGTTAAACTTAATGGGCTGCCGCAGCTACCTTATAATTGGGGATTGGGTCGAAAATGGTCTGATATATGTTTATATTTCATAGGTTGAACATGAGCAAGTGTTAGAGGATGAGAAACTGTCAAATGATAGTCTAACGTGGACAATGAAGAAGGGTCTCATCTCAAATATTTTAAAAAGATTCAATGGTCAAAAGGTACATCTGATATGAACTATACATTTCTGTCATTTTTAAACCTTAAACATTAGCATGCCTAATTTTAGTTCTCATTTGGTACTTACATGTATCTATATTGATTGATTGATAGGGGTATGCTGTTGATAATAATGGGAAGAAATCTTTGATGTTCTCAGCAAGAGGAGTAATAAAAAGTCAGCGCCTATCTTTTAAGTCTTTACCGGAGTCAAGGTTCTTTTTCTAATTTAATGCCAGTTTTCTAGAAGATGTTTATAACTTTTGCATATAGTTTGGTATCCACTAATACCCAGCTTAGACTGGTTTGCAGCCACTTACAAATTTGGGTCTCTTGATGTTCATCCCAAAATCTGGGTACTCATACACAAAAACAACTGACGTCATAGACGTTGTGTTTCGATCAATAGACATACCCGAATCATGTTAGTTCATAAATATGTTCTATCTATAATGCCAGTAAAACATGCATATTTATGAAAATTTCTCTTGCACCGTCTGAATTTTAGTAAGTTCTCTAGTTCTGACTTTCAAGTCGTGCTATCCTTTAATGCATCCCAGTAGAAAAATTCTGCTAAAAACCTTCGTCAAAAAACCTTTGAAAAGGTAAACCCATCTAAAATGCAAAGCTTTTGCTGAAAAAAAGGTCGTTTATTTGTCTCCCATTTAAGGTGCCCTTACTAAGATGACTGACAAAAAACCTGTATTTGGGCCAATTCACATTCACCATGAAATGGTAAACTCGAAAATAGAGCCCTGAACGATGGATATTGTACCCATTCACATTCACCAAAGCGGCTTAAGACTTTGAATTGACTATTTCACTCGGTTTAAATGTAATCATTGATTCGTATGTCAGATGATTTTCTATGTTTACTGCAGATTTGGAGAAGTGGCTGTGATAACCAACTACTGTTTTGAAATTGTGAAGAAAATCAAATACGATGCACTAACACCTGAAACAACATATGCATGTTACCTTGTCTACAAATTACCACAAGACCAATCCAACTTTGAGTCTCCTATGGAAATTATTAATTTGGGGGAACCTAATTTTTATATTTATTTAGTAAGCCCTCCAAACACCCAAAGAATTGGACATAAGCTTGACCAAAACACTCACAGCCCTTTGAATAGACACAAGCTGAACGCCGTTCCACGACAGAGGAGAGATGGTTGGATGGAAGTAAAAGTAGAGGAGTTTCAAACCCGAAGGACTAGAAAAAATTTTAATAAATTAATTTGGTTAAGGAGTATCGATTGGAATGATATTAGTGGGCTTATTATACAAAGCATCGAGCTTAGGCCCGTGGCGCATTAACTTAAGCCATTATCCCTGGGGGCAAGGGAGTTTTGATGGTGAATAAAAAGAGTTCAAGATTTGTACCAAACGTGTATGTTAATTCAACATTGAGAAACTCATTTTAATTGATTATGAAATCATATTAATTTTACACATTTTTTATGGTTGGTTTTACTTTCATTGATACGCAGAATTACACTAGATAAATAACAATCTTATCTTGAAATACTAATTGAGTATTGTAGTCTGTAGAGCTATTTTGATATGCTCGTCAGATAACATAAATATAGAATTGAATAGGAACTGGTTTTTGTAGTTTCATTATAGCACATTTTATTCTTGATTTACATAATAGAATGTGCTTTATCATTTATTTGTAGCATCGTGTTTATACATGCTGGCACCCTGTCCCTCAAGGCTCTTTTTCATGGCGAGGGCACACACCAATAACTCTGTTTTCATGTCATGTTTTGTGATAAAATGCATACTGAACCAAATATCCTATTTGAATTTTGTGACAGTTATATTTTGTGCACTCAGGCCTCATTTTATATTGTGTGATACTATTTTCAACCTAAAAGAAATTATAAATTAGATGAAGAAAAAATCAAAGCGTATAGCATTCTTATAAAGTGATAATATTCTAGACTTGTGAAATCGTCTCGGATATATATCAAATTCCATGGGTTTTAAGCTGTGATGGAGCCATAAAATTTCATGGGAGGGCCGAAACAAATTTTTTTCCGGAAAAACATTAGATAGGAGGGACGAGATTTTTTTATTTATTTTTTATTATTTTTTTTAACACATGAAATCACAAATAAATACACTAACGGGCTTAGGCCTAGGGGGGCCAGGACCCTTCCCGGTCCTCATGTGGCTCCGCCCATGGTTTTAAGGGATTATGTATAGAGTTTTCTATGTGATTTATGCATGTCCTATGTGGTATTTACATTTTGACTTCCAATTCAAGGGTAGTAAATTGATTTAGAATAACAAATGTAAATGTTTCTTACTAGTCGAAGATGACCTGCCCACATTGTTCAGGTAATGATATGATTTTTGTGCAAAATGTCAGTCAGGAACTGAGAACCATATAAAGAAGGCGGACGTGACATTTTTAAGGATTGTCATACAAAAAAATTAACGTTATAAAAACGTTATCCCGGTCAATGCTAGCATCTACCCTAGCATGTGTCGAAAGTACAAATCAAACTACGTCAGCGAGAAAAATAAAGACAACAACATCGTATATCACACCACTGTAAACAAAAAAAAGTAAGTAATCAGATCAATTTAAGCTGGAAAGTATTGAGCTGAACATTCAGTATCCAACATTTACAATATCAAACATCTGAGGGATAGTTAACATTTTGTCCAGTGATGAAAATGCAACACCCATAATAGCTGTAGGACAGTTTCTGTAAATATTTACATATAGGTAAAGAAAGACTATAAATTGCGTGGGAACAGTCTGTTAAATAAGGAATTGTTTCTATCTTTTATATAATAAAAGAATTACATCATTTCGGAATGTTTTTGCAAAATCCTTCTCATTGAAAAAAAAATAAGACCAATAGGAGAGCTCGATTTTGCTACGTAGGCGAAATCGAGCAATATGATTGGTCAATAGAAAGTCAAAATTAAATTGATTTTGGTCAAACTTAATAAATTTGGTGGAGAAATTTGGTTAAGAAAAAAAATGCATAAAAATATAGGTGTCAAATTTATGAAAGCAAAAACTTAAAAAAAGAGGAAGTAATTAATAAAACTTTAGTGGTTGAATTTTAAATAAATTATACTAGTTATAATGCCCGTGCACGTACGGGGTTTTGACATAAAAAATTTATCATGTATTTAATACCGAATATATACTCTTAAAATGTTTTGAACTTTACATCTATTAATTTAGTATAAGTCAAATTTATTTTGCAATAACAATGCCTATTAAAAAGATCGCAACACCCCTGTATTCGGCTATTAAAATTTCAAACACCCCTAAAATTAGCAATTGAAATAGTCTCAAACACCTTTGAATTCAGCTATCAAGGCAGTTTCATGCAACCATCAATTCAACTATTAAAAACAATCCCAAACACCTTGAATTCTGCAATTAAAAGTCATAAAAACCCTTTAATAACTATTAAGACAACCATTAAAACAATCTTAATCACCACGAATTTAACTATTAAGACGGTCCCAAAACCCTTTAAAAACTTACTATAATTAGTAGAAAATAACAGTCCTAAACTCCAATAACTTAAGCAAGTCCTACTTTAGTAAACCGGCTCATTCTTTTCGCAGCAGATTTTCAAATGAATGAGACATATTAATTACATCTCTTTCTAGATCATCATTATTCTATATTACAACAAATTCAAAAGCAATTAACTCATCAAATACTTGTGACATTTGTTTTTTTGTTACAACTTTGGAATAAGGTTAATGCAACACATATCAGTGCCTGAGACAAAGGCATTTATATAAGTTAACTTGGGATTATATGAGTTAGCCGTTTAATTATATGAAAATTCAAGAGACAACTTGATTTTAAAATTCAATAAACACATATACCATATAAGCAAATTATTATATCAAATATATGTTCTAAGTAACCTTCAAAGTAAATCCGTAGTTGATGCATCAGGTGTAGTTTTGGGGGTTTTTATGGTTCCTACTTTAGCATACTTGGTGATGAACTTGTATTCCCAGTCTCTTA
Source organism: Artemisia annua (assembly GCA_014162995.1). Taxonomy (NCBI): domain Eukaryota; kingdom Viridiplantae; phylum Streptophyta; class Magnoliopsida; order Asterales; family Asteraceae; genus Artemisia; species Artemisia annua. Next base: position 66,235 of record LBNU01000628.1, read on the forward strand.
ATGTGTCAAGTTCGAATAAACAACGCATAAGGACCAACTGGTATATATAACATCCTGAAAGAAGCATCAATCAGCTAATACTCAAACTATTGGCACAAAACGTACACTTCTTTTTCTTCATTTTTTCGGACTTAACAACGCGCACAATACACTTTCTGCTAAAGTAATAAAAAATAGAAGGTGCAGCCTAATAGAGCATATCACTTGTCAAAATCAGTAAATTAGCTTTGTATAACATTTTTAACTGACAGACATGTTGAGGTTGATGTTGATGTTATTATTTAACTTTAACTATTGATATCATGTGTACAAAATGTGTGAATTTAGTAGCACATAATGAGCGTTAATTAAATTAAAATATGCTCCGTAAAGTTTTTAAAATGTTTTTATGGATATTCATATATAAATTTTGAATAACAATTTCATGAGTAGTTGTTATAAGTAGAATCATGTATATTTATTTTCATATCACAGAAACTCATGCTTACCATTAGGTATTTATATTCCCGTTACTAATAATTTAGCCGTATTTAATATTCAAACCCGTGTACGAATAAATTAAACTTTTAAGTAGAATAACACGAGTCCTTATTTAAAAAAATATTCTAATGGATGAAAGTCTAAAACTAACAATATTAAAACTAATTCACATATTTACCAAATTTTGTAATTTTAATGGATGAAAGTCTAAAAACTAATACTAATACTCATTTAATTTTAAACAAAGTTAATATTATAAAGTATAAGGGGTATAAAGTGTAAGGGGTTATTTGTTTTTTTTCTAAAGTTATTAAAAAACATGAAAACTTGTAATTTTACACTTAGCTCTATATAATTTATTTAAAATTCAACCACTAAAGTTTTATTAATTACTTCATCTTTTTTTAAGTTTTTGTTTTCTTAAATTTGACACCTATATTTTTATGCATTTTTTTCTTAACCAAATTTTTCCACCAAATTTATTAAGTATGACCAAAATCAATTTAATTTTGACTTTCTATTGACCAATCATATTGCTCGATTTCGCCTACGTGGCAAAATCGAGCTCTCCTATTGGTCTAATTTTTTTTCCAATGAGAAGGTTTTTGGAAAAACACTCCGAAATGATGTAAAATTCTTTTATTATATAAAAGATAGAGCTAAGTGTAAAATTACAAGTTTTCATGTTTTTTAATAACTTTAGAAAAAACACAAATAACCCCTTACACTTTATACCCCTTATACTTTATAATATTAACTTTGTTTAAAATTACATGAGTATTAGTATTAGTTTTTAAACTTTCATCCATTAAAATTACAAAATTTAGTAATATGTGAATTAGTTTTAATATTGTTAGTTTTAGACTTTCATCCATTAGAATATTTTTTTAAATAAGAACTCGTGTTATTCTACTTAAAAGTTTAATTTATGCGTACACGGGTTTGAATATTAAATACGGCTAAATTATTAGTAACGGGAATATAAATACCTAATGGTAAGCACGAATTACTGTGATATGAAAATTAATATACGCGATTCTACTTATAACAACGACTCATTAAATTGTTATTTAAAATTTATATATGAATATCCATAAAAACAATTTAAAAACTTTACGGATCATATTTTAATTTCATTAACGCTCATTATGTGCTACTAAACTCGCACATTTTGTACAACATGATATCAATAGTTAAAGTTAAACAATAACATCAACATTAACCTCAACATGTCTGTCAGTTAAAAACGTTATACAAAGCTAATTTACTGATCTTGACAAGTGATATGCTCTGTTAGGCTACACCTTCTATTTTTTATTACTTTAACAGAAAGTGTGTTGTGCGCGTTGTTAAGTCCGAAAAAATGAAGAAAAAGAAGTGTACGTTTTGTGCCAATAGTTTGAGTATTAGCTGATTGATGTTTCTTTCAGGATGTTTTATATACCAGTTGGTCCTTATGCGTTGTTTATTCGAACTTAACACATTAAGAGACTGGGAATACAAGTTCATCACCAAGTATGCTAAAGTAGGAAACATAAAAACCCCCGAAACTACACCTGATGCGTCAACTACGGATTTACTTTAAAGGTTACTTAGAACATATATTTGATATAATAATTTGCTTATATGGTATATATGTTTAATTTTAAAATCAAGTTGTCTCTTGAATTTTCATATACTTAAACGGCTAACTCACATAATCCCAAGTTAACGTTATATATATGCCTTTGTCTCAGGCACTGATATGTGTTGCATTAACCTTATTCCAAAGTTGTAACAAAAAAACAAATGTCACAAGTATTTGATGAGTTAATTGCTTTTGAATTTGTTGTAATATAGAATAATGATAATCTAGAAAGAGATGTAACTAATATGCCTCATTCACTTGAAAATCTGCTGCGAAAAGAATGAGCCGGTTTACTAAAGTAGTACTTGCTTAAGTTATTGGAGTTTGGGACTGTTATTTTCTACTAATTATAGTAAGTTTTTAAAGGGTTTTGGGACCATCTTAATAGTTAGATTCGTGGTGATTAGGATTGTTTTAATGGTTGTCTTAATAGTTATTAAAGGGTTTTTATGACTGTTTTAATTGCAGAATTTAGGGTGTTTGGGATTGTTTTTAATAGTTGAATTGATGGTTGCATGAAACTGCCTTGATAGCTGAATTCAAAGGTGTTTGAGACTATTTCAATTGCTAATTTTAGGGGTTTTTGGAACTTTAATAATAGCCGAATACATGGGTGTTGCGACTGTTTTTAATAGGCTTTATTATTGCAAAATAAATTTGACTTATACTATATTAATAGATGCAAAGTTTAAAACATTTTAAGACAATATATTCGGTATTAAATACATGATAAAATTTTTATGTCAAAACCCCGTGCGTGCACGGGTATTATAACTAGTTAATCATAATAGAAATTAGCCGCTACAATTGCTTCTTCGATCTATCTATCATCATGCATAATTTGGTGGGTAATCATTGGTTTATTCACTGTATATTAACTATTAGTTGTTCTAATGCATTCATCAAATTTTGTCAAAGTTAAGTCAACTTTAGCCAAAGTCAATTTCTTAATTTTAGGGATATCAGGAACAATACATGGATGTGAAATGAAATTTGTTTATTGTTTTTTGGACTGTAGAATTTAGGATTTCGACTTATTTATTTGTTAATCTAAACAGGTAAGAGGAGGGGGATCAATGAGAACATGGATATGCTACCCGAGGAAAGGCGACACTTTTTGAGCTTTGATGTATGCAGCCTAACTGGTATTCCCATGGCCATTTCAGGACTCTTCCCAGGCCATCTCAAGATGTTTGCCCAGCGAGATAACCTGGTCTCCTTTGATAACTGTAGGACACCTTGGAAATGGCTATTTGTTCATTTTGACATGTTTTTGATAATCCCCACTATTGTAACTGAAGTTGAAGTAGACCATAGGGATCCTCCAGAAACACTTTCGATTAATGGGGATGCTAACATAAATGATGATCCACTTCCTGCAATAGAAGAATTTCATGTTAGTGGGGATGCTAACACTAATAATGATCCACTTCCTGCATTAGAAGGACTTCAGATTAGCGGGGATGCTTTTCCCGGGAGAGAAATACAAGCGACTGGTTTTGCCATTAATGGTACAGTTTCTTGTACATTCAACTGGGTTCACCAATCCGCAAACGGATCTATTGAATACATAGAAGGTACAACTATCCCTACATACATTGCTACATTTGGGGACGTAGGTTCCTTCCTTGGTGTAAAAGTTATACCTATCGATGAAATGGCCAATAAGGTAATGCCTTGAAATGTTTTGCCAACAAAGGACTACCTATCACCCATGTTTCACAATGATGGGAAAATATTACAGCAAAGACTTCTACTTGCCATAAGGGTAGTGCTCAAACCTCCATAACCAGAAATGTTATATCCATTATTGATTTGATACTGAGTAATGAATATTGTACTAATTAATATAGATTCCAGTAACGGCGCATTCATTATTGGAGGTCAAAATTACACGAATGTATTGTTTTGAGTTCTAAATTAGGATTCCGTGTCAGCTAGACACGAGAATCTTAAATCTATGTAAGCAGGGAAGCTAACTTTTGACATTGGGTTCCAGAGGTAGCTCTTTTTTGTAGCTTGTATTCCAATCTTAATTCTGTTTAGATTGTTTTTGTATCCGTTTAGCAGCTATGTTCCAGAGTTTTCATAAGGTCATTTAGTTCATAACACAGATAAGGACATTTCCAGTGAATAAACACAGCTCACTGCTCTTAGTGGATTCAATTATCATCATATTCGATACCAAGGAGCAAACCTTATGCTAATGAGCTTCAAGTATATATTAAGGTACCGTGAGATCGCAAGTAATGCATATGTACCATATCTTATAGGAGAAATGCTTAAATCGTCTTAATATCTTCTTATTCATCCTCCTAATAAGCACTTGCAAAATAGTATATATTTAATGTTAACTGTTTGAATATGCATTTAGAGAATGGTTACGAAGATAATTAAAAAGCGACTGTTTTATGGTTGAATAAGCATGTGTTATCTGTTGGTCCCAAAGTTGTGTAAGAGAGATTCGAATATGAAATTGCAAGATAAAACTAGATAACTTTATAAATCTTTCTAACCTGAATTTCGTTACATATGTCCAAGTATAAATACTATACGAATGGTTGCCATGAACCATCGTGACTGTTCACCAAGGATGTGTTGGTTCGAATAGGCACAAGCCAAACAACACACCCATTCGGTTTATAACTAACTTCTAACTAATAACTAACTTAACTAACATAACCGCTAATCAGTTATTAACTTAATAACGAACACGTTTGGTCCTTGAGGTTTATTTCTGTCCGAGAAGTAGCATGCAAGATTACACGCTCACATTCTCCTCCTTAATCTTGAATGTTGCTTCGTCCTAAGTCTTGAACTCTGAGCATTTGTCGCATAGTCACGAACTTGAGTCCTGGTAAGGCCTTTGTTAAAATATCTGCTCGTTGAAGTTCTCCATTAACGTGTTCCACATTAATATGTCCATTCTCTACACATTCAGGAATGAAATGATAGCGAATGTCAATGTGTTTGCTCCTTCCATGAAATACTGGGTTCTTCACGAGTTGAATAGCTGATATATTGTCAACTCTAAGCGTTATTCTCTTTTCTTGCCATCCAGTTAGTTCACTAAGAAGTCGTTTCAACCATAATGCTTGACATGCTGCTCCAGTAGCTTCCATGAATTCTGATTCACATGATGATAGTGCCACTGTAGGTTGTTTCTGAGTACACCAAGTAATAGGTGACTCTCCAAAGTAAAATACGATTCCAGTAGTTCCTTTACTGATCGGGTGTCTGTTCCATAAACTACTGTCGCTGTAACCTGTTCAATTTTGCAGCCGCCTTCTTTCTTGTATATTATTCCAATGCTCCTTTGTTCCTTTGATGTATCGGATTACTTGTTTAACTGCCTTCAGGTGATGTCCTTTCGGGTACTTGAATAAATTCTGCTGAGTAAAGTCCGACTGAATAACCTAAGGATCTGGTCTTGTGTGTAGTAAGTACCTAAGACTTCCAATTAAGCTTCGGTAGTAAGTTGCGTCAACTGGGTTTCCATCTTCCGCCTTAACCAACTTAGTGCCGGGATCCATAGGTATCTTTGTATCATTACTGTCCATCATATTTGTTTCTTTCAAGATCTTGTTAATATATCTTGTTTGCTTGATTGTAATCTCTCCTCCTGTTTGTGAAACTTCTATCCCAAGGTAATAAGCTAGCAACCCTAAGTCGCTCATTTCAAATTTATCTTTCATCTGGGATTTGAACAAGTCAATTTCCTTCTTTGGAGTGCCCGTGATTATCAAATCATCTACATATACTCCAACTATAAGTGTAGAAGTCTTGCTTCTCTTTGTGTAAACTGCTTGTTTGAGATTACATTTCTTAAAGTCTAATGACTTCAAGGTTTGATCAAGCTTTACGTTCCAAGCTCTCGGTGCTTGTCTCAAGCCATACAAAGCTTTGGTGAGCTTGTAGACTTTACCTGAGTTTCCTTGCTAAATGAAACCTTCAGGTTGTGTAACATAGACTTCTTCCTTCAATTCTCCATGCAAGAATGTTGATTTCACATCCAAGTGGTGCACTTGCCAACCATGATATGCTGCTAGGGCTAATATTAAGCGAACTATTTCTATCCTAGCAACTGGTGCAAATACTTCATCGAAGTCTATTCCTTGTTCTTGTACGTAGCCTTTTGCTACTAACCTTTCCTTATACTTAACAATGTTTCCTTTAGCATCTCTTTTGGTTTTATAAACCTATTTGAGTCTGATTGCCTTTTGATTAGTTGGCAATGTTGTAAGAGTCCATGTGTTGTTTTTGTTGATTGAATCTAATTCAACCTCCATGGCCTCAATCCACTTCTTATCTTTCGATGCTTCCTTAAAATTTCGAGGTTCTTCTTCTGTGAAGAATAAGCTTGGTGCTTCTACATGTTATGCAGTTTCATAGATTTGTGCTAAATCCTTTAAACCTCGAACTGGGCTATGATCATATCTTTGACTTGAACTACCTAAAGAACTAAAAGTAGTTTCAACTTCATCTTCTGAGTTAGGGGCATAGTTGTATGTTGGTGGTGTGATTGGTGAGTCTGGATCTGATGTTGGATCCGGTATTTGATACATATTGTTATTATTGTCATTGTTGTCTAAGTTGACGCGTATAGGATTCTCATTGTCAACTTCATCTATCACAAAACTAGCCCAAAATGTGTCTTGTGAACTTGTATCTTCTCCACTCTTATCCCAATCCCACGGTTTTGTTTCCATAAACTTCACGTCCCTACTAACATGTTTCTTCTTCTCTACTGGATCATAAAGTCTACATGCTTTTGATCCTTCCTCTACTCTTAAGTAAATCATCGGTATGCTTCTATCCTCTAACTTCTTCAAGTGAGGTATCGTTATCTTTGCATAAGCTATGCATCCGAATATCCTTAGGTATTCCAGATTCGGTTTTCTGTTGTAGAGGGCTTCATATGGTGTTTTATCTTCCAGGGCCTTTGTAGGTACCCTGTTGATTATGTAAATGGCGTGTCTATCTGCTTCCGCCCAAAAAGTTAAGGGTAACTTCATTGCTTTCATCATACTCCTAGTTGTTGATAAAACTATCCTATTCTTTCTTTCTACTACACCATTTTGTTGTGGTGAGTATGGTGCTGTCAACTGTCTTGCTATACCATTCTCTTTACAGTACTTGGTGAAATAATTTGATGTAAATTCACCTCCTCTATCTGTTCTTAGCATCTTTACCTTTATTTTCAACTCCATTTCAACCTTTTGCCTAAATTCCTTGAATGTGTTGAATGCCTGATCTTTCAATGTGAGAAAATAGACCCACATGAAATGTGTACAGTCATCAACTAACAAGAAGATGAGCTTCTTTCCCGAATGTGTGGCTGGGCTTATGGGACCACAAAGATCTCCATATACCAAGTCCAACGGGTTCTTAGATCTGAATTTCGCTTTGTTTGGAAATGGTGTTCTAATGTGTTTTCCCAATAAACATGCGTCACATATCTGTCTTGCATGTTTTATTCTTGGTATTCCTTCTACTAGACCTTTGCTTGTCATCCTATCTAAAGCGTCAAAGTTCAAATGACCTAATCTAGCATGCCATAACCATGCTTGGTTATCTACGTTTGCTAAAAGACATATAGGTGCCTCAATGTGTAGTTTGATACTGTAAAGTCGATTCTTAGATCGTTCTAATTTCATCAACAAGGTCTTATTCTTATCATACAAAGTCAGTTTGTTGTCATCCATGATGATCTTGCAACCTATTTCAGTAAGTTGTCCTAGACTAAGTATATTGCTTTTGAGGTTTGGAATGTAGTAAACATCCGAAATTATCTTTTGTTGTTGGTTCCTACATCCTAATAATATTGAACCTCTGCCATTTATCTCTACATACGATCCATCTCCAAAACGAACGCGTCCAGTGATGCTTTTGTCAATATCCTTAAAATGACTCTTGGTTCCGGTCATATGATTACTTGCACCATTATCTAAATACCATATGCTAGCATCTGTTGTAGCATATTTTTGGGGTTGTATCTGACCTTCGTTTAACAAAACTTCTTTAGTTTCGTGTGTTGCCATTAATAGTGATGGTTCGTCGTCTTCTAAGATAAGGTTTGATTGTTCCTGATTTGTTGATGGTTTTCTACATTCATTTCTTACATGACCTAATTTTCCACAGTTGTAGCATGTAACCTTACTCTTATCCCATGCTGGTTTATTATTNTGTTGTAGCATATTTTTGGGGTTGTATCTGACCTTCGTTTAACAAAACTTCTTTAGTTTCGTGTGTTGCCATTAATAGTGATGGTTCGTCGTCTTCTAAGATAAGGTTTGATTGTTCCTGATTTGTTGATGGTTTTCTACATTCATTTCTTACATGACCTAATTTTCCACAGTTGTAGCATGTAACCTTACTCTTATCCCATGCTGGTTTATTATTATACTTATCTCTATGGGATGAGTTTCCGCCATTCGAGTTGTTTCTATTTCCCTTATTCTGCCAGTTTCCTCGTAAGTGGTTGATCTACCACCGCGTTTGAAAAAACGTTTTCCTTTCTTAGAGTGTTCGCCTTGTGCAAACAACAAATTATCCTGGCTTTCCACTTGTCCTCCCTTTCGGAGTTTAATTCTTTCCTCGAATGCCTTAAGTCTTCCAGCGATCTCATCTAACGTAATTTTATCAATATCGTTTGTCTGTTCTATGGATGCTACTATTTGAATGAACTTATCTGGTGTGGAGTCTAATAGTTTTCGTACTAAAAGTGATTCATCCAAAGTCTTTCCTAATTCTGTTGCCTTCATGGCATAGCCATTTAATTTGGCTGTAAATGCATCCACACTTTCATCCTCCTTCATTTGAAGAGTCTGAAATCCAATCATCAATGATTGTAGGCGTGCTTGTTGCACCCTTTCTTCTCCAACGTGTCTCATTTTCAATGATTCCCATAATTCTTTTGCCGTTTTGCAACTTGCTACTTGTAAAATTACGTCTTCCGTCAATGCTTGATATAAGAGGGCAAGTGTTGCCTTGTCCTTCTTATCTTCTACTTGCGTATTTTCCTTAGGTTCTATAGTTTCCCATAATCCATGTGCCTCTAGGATGACCTTAATTTGGATTGCCCATACCGTATAGTTTGTGGTTTTAAGTTTGGGGCATTGGTATTGTGCAATGGGTGTTATGGGTTTCACTACGTTGTTATTGTTATTAGCATCGTGACTAGGCATCTTGGAAATGTTTATAATCTTGACTTTCTATGTGTGTAGGAATTCTAACTAGTGTGGTATCACTTAATACTACGGGAACAAGAAATAGTTTTCCGGGAAATCCTAATAAATACTATGGATTTCTAATAGTATAAACTAAGTATCTATACTATAAAATGAAATGAAATCCGAAGAGTTTGAGATTATTGTGACCTTATGTGTTTGTCACACGCGTATTCCCTTCTTGTTAGTACAAAAAATATACCAACTATGCTTTCCTTTTCCCTAATTCTTGCGTCCAAACAAGTCGAATATATACTAATGTTGTCGACTTGCTTTCCTTCAATTACCACGAGTTTGTACCACGTTGTTTTCCTTCTTTCTTCGTGTCGATTTGAAAAAACAAAATTGAACCCTAGACAATATTTTGTCTCGGATTTATTTTCCAAAAGAGAACTCGCAAGTTCCTATAGTAAACAACAAGTTTGTGTTTCTCGTTGTCCTTGTTTCCAAATCTAAGTGGACTCTCAAGCCCTACAAAAATACCCTCGGTATTTTTCAAAAGAACCAAGCGAATTGCTTGTCCCTTTTTTCTACTACTCGACGGTAGTATGTCAACAAGTGAAAGCGTATGCTTATGTCCTTGTTGCCCTTGTTGCTTGTCCGTGTTTTCACAATACTTCTTCTTTGTTCCACACCGTGTCCTTCGTATTGCAAGCGTTAATCCAAAACCATCCTCGATTGTTTTCTTATTCGGTATACCCTTTCTTAATCCAAGCAACGTCCTTCTTTTTCTTTCAAAACGTACGTCTTTTCTTTCCACCTTTGTCCGCGACAAAGAGGTCTTGTTTTGTTGTATGATACTTGAAGGCCAACAAAATGTAACACGGTTTCCTTTGTTCAGTTTTGTCGCGTTCAGAATCAAGCCAACACAAACAATTTGAGTCACCACTTCGTTTGGTGCCTCATCGAATGCAATTTCTACACAAGTACGGTCGTGCACTACTTTCCTTGCGTCTAAGTTATCCAAGCAGCGTCCCTTTTGTTTGAACGTTGCGTATTTTCTTTTCTGAAACAAAGTTTCAGCGCATATTTCTTCCTTGGTATCCTTCTGGTCTCGTTAAGAGTTTTTGGTTTCTGATATTGTAACGAGGGTTAGTAATGAAATGGCTCTTGATGCCAAATGTTGGTCCCAAAGTTTTGTAAGAGAGATTCGAATATGAAATTGCAAGATAAAACTAGATAACTTTAGAAATCTTTCTAACCTGAATTTCGTTACATGTCCAAGTATAAATACCATACGAATGGTTGCCATGAACCATCGTGACTGTTCACCAAGGATGTGTTTGTTCGAATAGGCACAAGCCAAACAACACACCCATTCGGTTTATAACTAACTTCTGGAAATAACTAACTAATAACTAACTTAACTAACATAACCGCTAATCGGTTATTAACTTTATAACGAACACGTTTGGTCCTTGAGGTTTATTTCTGTCCGAGAAGTAGCATGCAAGATTACACGCTCACATTATCTGGTTATCTAGACAATTCCATTTGAAGTGAAACTTTCAAGCTTAGTGTCAATTCTTAAGGTAGTTAGCGTTATCTCTTGATAAAATTATACCCAGGGGGTGCGTGGATGTGTCTTTAATAGAGTGTATCCAGTTGTCAGTTTTAATGGTTTGGATAAGTTGTTTAAACACATGCTTATAGGAATCAGTTAATCAGTTTTTAATCTAAATATACCTACTGATAACATGATTCATGACGCTGTTCGAGTTGAGCCTTGTAAGCCTGAGTTTGCCTTGTCACAATATTTCGAGCTAGTTTCTAATTGTCAAGATCAAAGTTAACACAATCTTGACTAGGACAAACCTGAGTTTTGTGATTAGATCTGGACTCGTTTGCATATTTATCTATCATTAGGAGGAAAGACAATTAGTTTTGGAACCAGGAGGAATCTATTCTTTGGGCAGTAATCTGATGCCTATTCGTGCATTAGCTTTTGCGTCTTAAATGCTATATTTGATCATACGTAATTGCATTGTTTTTGTGGTATTTATGTGTCTAGTGATCTTCTTATTATTCTATAAAGTATTTTGTCCCCAAAATGAATTTGGCCGTTGGGTCCAGAATGGGTGATTTGAAGCCAGGGTCAAAACAGGAAGGTCAGTTGACCTGATAACATATTTTTGACTTATTCTTCTAATAATATTTATATTTGATGTGCAAGTATGATTACAAAAGCTTAAAAATTAAATTAATAGCCATATTGTGTATAAATAAAGTGATTAAGAATCCTGTGAGTATTTGGTTGAAAAGGGTTTAAGCTTATATCGACGCGTTTGATTCCTTTCCTCTTTGCTGATGTTGAGACTTTTGAGCTGGAATTAGAGGTGGCAAATTATGAACTACGGAGTATTAGTTAAACATGAGTCTAGTTGGGTAAATATTATTTATTAGGGGACGGGTCTAGTTAGAAATCCCTAAATATTATAGGTGAGTCTAATTCATTATTTGATAGTAAGTGCAATTATATAAAAATTACCCAACGGGTCTAGGCGGGTCGAATGGGTAAAAAACAATGCTTTTACTTTTGTTTCACTTGTTTTCATATCTTACTCCAAAAATTAAAAAAAAAATTTGAAAATTATCAAAACCCATCTAGACTCGGACCCAACCCATCTAGACTCAGACCCATTTATACCCGTGTTTCTAGAAGATCCATTAGACCTGAACCCGTTTAGATCCAAACCCATCTAAACTTGTTACCTGACCTGATCCACTTATTTTGCCTCCTCTACCTGGAATATAAGATGAGGATCTATATATTAGACTTTCAGATAACCACATATGTTGAACATTGGATGTTGAAGATGGTGGACGAATATTGATCAACGGACTAGTTATTTGTATCCGTATTATCTTATAGTGTATTACTTTATTATATAAACTAGTTATAAGAACGCACGGGATTTTAAACCAGATTAGGACCCGCACCAAACATGCAGACTTCTGGACACATCAGTTCAGGACTCGTACCTAACGGAGCTCAATCAACAACACCCGATAAACCTACAGAACAAGAACTGGAAAACTTCTTCGAGTTAATGTTTGATGAATACTATGGTGGAACTTCGACAAATGCATCTCAACATCATTCCGCTGCACCCGCTCAAAACCATCAACCTCCACCACCACCAACACAAGATGCATCTACTACAATCGAAGATGAAGCACCAACTCCCTCAACATCATCAACATCTACTCCAACAACTCCGGTTATTGAAATTGTTCTACAAAGAGTTGATGAGCAAAATCAAACCACAACTTTTCAAGAAGAACCCCGTAGTCACGTTTTATTATAAAATTTTCACGAGGATACGTTATTCACGGCTAGAATTGTTATGTTTAAGAAAAATGACTACGGGGTTCTTGCACAGTATTATTGATTTGATTTTGAAGTGGCATTTCAAAAAGTGTACTTATTTATCTCAAAGTCTAGGGGTGGTTGGATGCACGACTATTGAAGATAACTTGTCTGCGCACAGTCTTGACAATCTAGTTATAACTGATGTAAGGAGTTACATTGTAGTGCTCACAGTTTATAGCTATCACTTAAAGGAGTTACGTTGTAGTACTCAGTGTCACGCGAAGCAGTGGATTGTCCAAGCGGCGAATATCTCGTGCAACCTCATACTTAAAGGAGTTACGTTGTAGTGCTCAGTATAGGTATTAAGTCACATCTATCGAACAAGCATTAAGTCACAAGATGGGATGTTTACTTCATTTTCAAGTTGGTCATATCGAGCTGTCTCCACATGTGGTCATTACTATTAGCCAGTGAATTCAAAGGAGGTTCGTTTAAAGGTTGATTTGAGAGAATAGTATTTAGAGTATACTTTTGCGACATATACTCACACAATATGCGTTCATGGTCTAT
>LBNU01000629.1:7662-17671 GCA_014162995.1 Artemisia annua
GGAGATATATTGCAATGATGGATTTGAACCTTTGAGCCACTCGCTGCGGGGGTTCGAATCCTGAGCATGGCCCGGTTTTCATCCGGCTGTTACTCCAGCAAGGTAACTTGTGTGGAGGCAGTACGGTTTCCGGGGGAAACCCGTTACCACCTGAGATCAGCGTGGACCCGGTTAAGACAACATAGTCTGGCGGGGTGGCGATGGGGCCTTCGTTGTCCGCGAAGGTGGTCAGTTCTAAGTTGAAATTTACCTTTCAAAAAAAAAAAATACTAACATCATGAACAATGAATAACATCGTCTGCGGAGTCACTCAAAGAAAAACGATTTAATCATTGTGATTATTGATGACTCAATCATCATGTCTCTAGTCTCCACCTTTCAATCTTTTCAATAGATGATTATTTTTTGAGCTTCCTTATTTTTTATATCTTATATTTTGATTTTGTAGATTAAACCAATTTAAATTTATTATACAAAACAATTAAAGTTCATGAGGTGCAATACAACAATTCAAACATTTTTTTATTATTATTATTTTTTTTAAATCATCAAAACTGATTTTAGCTGTTAATTATTTGAACAAGCTTTGTTACATTTTCGGAAAGTCTACTTAGAGCTAATTGACTAAGAATTATCAAAAGTAGATTTTGCATTAAAAGACATGAGAAATATAACATTTTGACATAGTTAATTTATATTGAATTTGATAAAAGGTTTACACTTTAATCTTGATCTTTAAGAGCTCCATTTTTATTTATCCCAAGGCCTCCAAATTCTCGCCTTGCATGAAAATCTTATATATTTTCCTACAGTTTAACAATAATTTATTACAAAGTATTACAAACGATTATTCAAAAGTTTTCACTCCCAAAACATTTATCGGAAAACAAACATTGTGATTTGTGTTTTCTTTATTCAAACTAAGAGACTAGCATTTTACTAGGCTTTACAGAGTTTTATTTGATGTATTTGGTTCCAAACACGATCTTTACTCTTGTATCACTTCACTGTGGTAGAATAAATCCGTGGATCGATGTAGCATAAGCATGCTACCACAAATGCAAAGAACCATATACCCAAAACATATGGTACATATAGATCTAACAAGATTTTAGGCCAACTACTTCCTCCTAGCTTAATTTTTTCTATTTGGAGAATAGATTTAACCCTTTGTGGTCCTTAAAATAAACTTTTACCACATACAAAAATATATTTATAGGTACTAGACGAGTACCCGTGCATAGCAACGGGATTTTATAGCGACACATAGTTTATTGATAAAAAAAGTTTATAGGTTATAAACGAAAAACAATAAAAGTTTGAAGATTTGGAAATTTAACATAATGTTTTGAAACCTGGTTCAACCCGGGTGGTTCAACCGGTTGAACCGTTCCAAGCAAAAAATGGATCGATTTAAACCGGGTCAACTTGCTAGGTTGGGTCGAAAACGGTTCAAATTAAACTGGTTCAACCCGTCCGGGTTTGAAGTGTCCCGGTCAACCCGGTTTTTGTTTTAATTGATTGTATTTAATTTGATAGATATGTTTTTAAATTGGCTGTACAATGTGAATAAATTATTGTACTTTTAAGTAATGGATAATGTTTTGAAACCCGGTTCGACCCGGGTGGTTCAACCGGTTGAACCGTTCCGGTTGAAAAATAGGTCGATTTAAATCGTGTCAACTTTCTAGGTTGGGTCGAAAATGGGTCAAATTAAACCGGCTCAACCCGTCGGGTTTGAAGCGTTCCGGGTCAACCCGGTTTGTGTTTTAATTGGTTGTATTTAATTTGGTTGTACAATGTGAATAAATCATTGTACTTTTAAGTAATGGGGTGTTTTAATAATATTATTAATTACATTCATAATTTCCTTTAATAAGATTTCAACATTTCAACATTTCAACAATATTGACTTTTCACTTTTCCACTTTGACTCTTTTTCCTTTATATGTAGTATAGATTATAAAATAATAACTAAGTTTGATAAGTGTTATTTTTGGTCACTCAAACGTAAAAATTCCACAACAATGAAACACTATTAATACTTTGAGTGATTTTATAATCAAAAGAAAGTTAGAAGGACTAAATGAGAACAAACTTCAAACTTGCTTATTTTATTTTATTTTTTTGTGTTGCACGATTTAGCAACTAATCAACCCCCGATACTGCTAATTAGTACTTTAGAACCCCTTATATTAAGTTAAAAACATTATAAAGTAATCCATAAAACCCTGAGCATCTTCTCATTCAGAACCGAGCAATATGCCTGGCCACATTCGCATTCAAATCACTATCACAATCACCATCAATACATTTGACTTAATCTAATATAACCCATTAAAGACGAAAAA
Organism: Artemisia annua; assembly: GCA_014162995.1. Classification (NCBI taxonomy): domain Eukaryota; kingdom Viridiplantae; phylum Streptophyta; class Magnoliopsida; order Asterales; family Asteraceae; genus Artemisia; species Artemisia annua. The sequence continues at coordinate 10,014 of LBNU01000629.1, forward strand.
TATTAGTGAGTGAATCTATATTTCTATATTTAGAACCAAAAAGTCACTATTTAAACGTGTAATATGTCTTAAACTTCATTGTTATTGATCTGAGTGCTTATCATGCCTTTAAGTCACTAGTTGTAAAGTGTAAACGATGCTTTGCAAATTGATGAATCTATAATGTTTCTCAAGTTAACAAACTCAGAATGTTCGGTTGATGATCCAATGGGCCTTCTTCAGGCCTACTAGATGTCTAGATCTGAAGGCCCAATAGTGAATAATGGATGAAGAAACTATCAGCTAAACCACCTCAAATTCTTGTCTTTTTACGTGATTGTTTATTGACTTATTCGATCGTTTCCTGTTGAAATTATTGCGTTTAGCCAGAAATGAACCAAGCTTAAGTACTTACAAAAATTTAGCTGGCATACAAACTAATTAGCCAAAAATTGTTGCGTAGCTAATAATTATTGTACGCTCTCTTTATTTGTACACCATATACAAATAATAGTATCGATTTTGGATTTGATAAAGAATAAATAAATGTAGACACCTAGAATAGTTTGCTTCAAAGACACCCTGTATAGTAGCATAATGAATATGAAACAAGATGAAAAAACATATGAACCCGTGACGCCCACATATATCTGTCTCTCAAGTTAATCAATGTTTGTTTTTTTTTGATTTTATCAGGGGCGAGCACTGTTCGGTTTGGGTTAGTTTTCGGCAAAAACCTAACCGAAAAATTCGGTGTTTACAAGATCAAACCGAAACCGATAGGTTTTTTTCCTTTTTATCGGTTTCGTTTTGATTTTTTCGTTATTTGAGTTTGACCAATTCGTACCAACAAACTCGTTTTATGTGAGAAACTCATAAAAGTGTATTTTTTCTTTAAGTTTGTACACTTACAGATGAAACACACAAACAACAAATCAAACACACATACTATAATCGTTATCAAATATCAAATATCAAATATGTATTGATATATTACCAAGTAAACAAATATACACGTTAAGCGTACATAGACAAGAAACTACACAGTGACATAAAATATTAGCCGGTCAAGCAGCTCTTACCCTTTTTCAAACGCCACTCATTACCCTTTTTCATCACTTTTTTCATACATCATGNAAATATCAAATATGTATTGATATATTACCAAGTAAACAAATATACACGTTAAGCGTACATAGACAAGAAACTACACAGTGACATAAAATATTAGCCGGTCAAGCAGCTCTTACCCTTTTTCAAACGCCACTCATTACCCTTTTTCATCACTTTTTTCATACATCATGTCACAATTATTTACCAAATTGCAGATCCATTTCAATTCATAGAACGATCTTCAATCCCAAAAAAAAAAAAAAAAACAAAAAACAAAAAAAAAAAAAAAAAACAAAAAATTCGATTAACCCTGATTCAATTCGAATGGAATATCAAAGTTGGGACACTATAGTTGGGACGCCATAGGTGGTACACCAGAGGCGGGACAACAGAGGTTGGGACGTCATAGGTGGGACACCAGAGGCGGGACAACAGAAGTGGTATATCATAGGTAGAACATTCGATTATTAAGGGTTTTGTTTTGGGTTCATTGATCTCCCTTCAATCCAAAAGGTAGTTTCGTTATTTTTTTCTTGCATTGAGTATGGTGAGTTTTAGATCAAAGGAAGATGATGTTACTAGGATTTCTATTTCGATTTATGTCACAAACTTTCCGGAGTCGTTCTCTGCTAAAGAGTTGTTTCATGTTTGTAAACAATATGGGCACGTTATTGATTCGTTTATTCCGGTGAAGAAATCTAAAGTAGGCAAAAAATTTGGCTTTGTTCGTTTTATTAATGTTTTCGATGTGGACCGCTTGGTAGCGAACCTTTGTACTATTTGGATCGGCAAATTTCACCTGTTTGCAAATAAAGTTCGGTTTGAAAGGCCCCATAAATCTAATGTGAGTGCTACCAATAATTCAGGGGCTGCTAGCATAACCGAAAAACCATTTAATTCACAACAGACTAATAAAGGGGTAGGTTCTTATGCGAACATTGTTAATGGCATATCTACGGGTATGCAAGCTCCGGTGATCTCCTCTTCTCCCGCATTGGTGTTAGACGATTCATGCTTAATAGACCGCGACTTGTCTAATCATGTTTTGGGTAAGGTGAAAGAATTTTCGTCTATCCCTAATTTACATACCATTATTAAGGATGAAGGATTTTCAGATGTCAAAGTATCTTATATTGGGGGTTTATGGGTGTTACTTGAACTCACTTCGATGGATGCTAAGCTGAATCTGATGAAGCACAATGGTGTTAAATCGTGGTTTCACACTATCCAAGAGGCTTGTGATGATTTTGTTAGTGATGAGAGAATAGTTTGGGTGGATATAGAGGGTGTTCCACTCAAAGCGTGGTCTCGTGAAACTTTTAATAAGATTGGCGAGAAATGGGGAGAGACACTAGATTTGGAAGAAATTGCGGATTCTTCATTCGGTAGAAAAAGGCTATGTATTAAGACCAAACATGTCACATCCATATTGGAGACCTTTAAGTTGATTGTTAAAGGAAGAGTTTATATGATACGAGCAAAGGAATTGTTTACATGGAATCCTACTTTTTTGGAGTATAAGGAGAGGGAATACTCGTCTGATGCTGAGTCTACCCATGCGTCTATTAACAATGAACTTAACTGTCCCCCTAATGGAGCGGAACCTGATGATGTATGTATGAGCGACGAAGACGAAGTACCTGAAACAATATTTGGCTCTAGTTCTCCTGTTCCTAATCGGGATGAAGATAAGGGTGCTGCTCATTCAGATGACCCATTTGGATTATATGACTTATTAAAAAATAAGGAAGGTAAAACTAATCATGTGCCGAGCCCCTCGTTGTCACACCCCCCTGTTTTTACACCAGTAACATCGGAGAATCGAGTGGAGAACTTAAATGAAACTAGTGCTCCAAAGGTTTTTAATGCTCAGGTGATGAATTCCTCTCAAGATATTCCAATGGACTCAAATAAAATTTTATCAGGGCAGAACGTTGTCAAAAGTGGTGGCTCAGTTTTGGATGTTATGGAGGATATTATTCGTGTTGGACAAGTTATGGGCTATACAATGGAAGGCTGTGTGAAGGATTTAGAAAACATCATCAGGAAACAAGGAGAGGATAATGTTATTAGATGAATGCCTTATCTATTAACATTCAAGGTCTTGGCCACAAGACCAAAAAGGAGTGGATAAAGGCGTTGACTAATTCGTTCAAACTTAATTTTTTAGCGATCCAAGAGACCAAGATGACTGGTATTTCGCATATGGATGTGAAATTTTTGTGGGGTAACTCCAATTACGATTACGTTTGTAGCGAGTCCTTAGGAAGCTCAGGTGGTATCTTATGTATATGGGAAGCTTCAATTTTCAAGAAGATTAACACTACTGTATCGGATAATTTCATAGCTATTTATGGAACGTGGCTTCCTACCAATTCTAAAATTTTGTTTATTGTTATTTATGCTCCTCAGCAAACTTCATGCAAAAGGAAGTTATGGGATTATATCTCTACCATAGTTGATCGTTGGAATGGGGAGTCTATTGTTATGGGAGATTTTAACGAAGTTCGATCTAGCGAAGAACGGCGTGGATCCTGTTTTAATCCTTATAGCGCCAAATATTTTGATCGCTTTATTTCTAATGCAGGGCTTGTCGATGTTCCTTTGGAAGGATATGCATTTACATGGGCTCATCCTTCGGCTTCTAAAATGAGCAAACTGGATCGTTTCCTAGTTTCAGATGGTATTTTTTCTTTATTTCCTTCCATTACAGCCATTTGCCTCGACCGTCACTTATCGGACCACCGTCCAATTTTACTTCGGGAAGTCAAGTTGGATTTCGGACCAATTCCTTTTCGATTTTATCATTCATGGTTTGATTATGTCGGGTTTGATGATATGATTAAATTTTCATGGCACTCGTTTAATCACTCGGATTCTAATGTGATGATTCGTTTCAAAAAAAAACTACAAGATCTTAAGAAAATTATACGAAGCTGGATTAAAGCCAAAAAGCTGGAAATATCAGGTTCAAAAAATGAGATGATTTCGGAATTACGGGCGATTGACAAAGATATGGATCGTGGGGCTTTTGACGATGTTACTGTTTTTCGTCGATTCGAACTGAAACATAAACTTCTAAAGATTTCTGAGATGGAATCGAAAGATAATTTTCAGAAATCTAAAGTCAAGTGGGCGGTAGAGGGGGATGAAAACTCAAAATTCTTCCATGGAATCATCAATAAGAGGAGAGCTCAGCTAGCGATTCGAGGCATTTTCGTTGATGGGTTTTGGGAAACAGAACCAGGTATGATTAAAGACGCTTTTTTTAATCACTTTGCATCTAGATTTAAAGAACCTACCAATCACAGATTTAAATTAAATTTTGAGTTTAATAAGAAGTTGCAACAAGATCAAATGGAAGATTTAGAGAGAAGTGTGTCGCGTGATGAAATTCGGAGGGCTGTGTGGAGCTGTGGTGATAATAAATCTCCGGGCCCTGATGGCTTCACCTTTGAATTTTTTAAGAAATATTGGGATTGTATTGGGTCTGACTTTTGCGAGGCGGTCGAATATTTTTTCGTTAACAGCTCTTTTCCAAAAGGATGTAACTCTTCCTTTGTTGCCCTAATTCCAAAGGTCATGGATGCTAAATTTGTTAGTGATTTTCGGCCGATAAGTTTGATTGGGAGTGTATACAAAGTGGTTACCAAGGTACTTGCTAATAGATTAGCTCCAGTCATCGCAGATCTTATCTCCGATACCCAGTCCGCCTTTGTTGCTGGAAGACAAATTTTAGACGGCCCGTTTATTCTTGATGAAATTCTCCATTGGTGTAAAAGAAAGAACAAAAAGACGATGTTCTTTAAAGTTGATTTTGCCAAAGCATACGATTCGGTTCGTTGGGATTACTTATTAGAAGTACTTGAGGCATTTGGTTTTGGGCGAACGTGGTGTAATTGGATTCGGGGTACCCTTAATTCTGCTAAGGCATCTATCTTAATTAATGGGAGTCCATCTAAAGAGTATTCTTGCCATCGTGGTCTCAAACAAGGAGATCCTCTTGCTCCATACCTCTTTATTTTAATCATGGAATCTCTCCATTTATCTTTCAACCGGGTGGTAGACGAGGGCTTGTTCAAAGGTATTCAGTTACAAGGTTCGTTATCCTTATCTCACCTCTTTTATGCGGACGACGTTATGTTTATAGGAGAATGGTCCAATGAAAATCTGAGTGGTATTATTAATATTTTAAAGAGCTTCTTTATGGCTTCTGGACTTCAAATAAATATCCTTAAAAGTCAACTGTTAGGTGTGTGCGTTCCGCACCAAGTGGTAGAGCAGGCAGCCACTTTGATAGGTTGTTCTATTATGAGTAATAAATTCCGTTATCTAGGCGTTATGGTGGGAGAATACTCTTCTCGTATTAAGGCTTGGGATGATGTTATTCTTAAGCTTAGATCTCGCCTCTCTAAGTGGAAGGTGAAAACCCTTTCGATAGGCGGTCGTTTAACTCTCTTGAAATCCGTTCTTGGGGCATCACCGGTTTATAATATGTCCATTTTTAAAGTCCCTACAGGTGTTTTGAAAGTTATGGAGAATATTCGTAGCCGGTTTTTTAATGGAGCGAACGAGTTGGAAAAAAAAGTTTCATGGGTTGCTTGGAATAAGGTCTTAGCTTCAAAAAAACATGGTGGTTTAGGAGTCTCGAGTTTTTTTGCTCTTAACCGTGCCCTCCTTCTCAAATGGGTTTGGCGTTTTGTATCCCAAGATGGCTCGTTATGGTATAAAGTCATTCGTGCGCTTTATGGTTCTTCGGTGGAAACTCACTCGACTAGTCTATCCTCGAACTGGTGTTCAATAATGAGGGAAGTCAATAAGTTAAAAGGGAAAGGTTTTGATTTCTGGTCGCACTGTAAAAAACGTATTGGTAATGGTGATGATTCGAGATTCTGGTTCGATTGTTGGATCGGAGACGTTCCTCTTCGTGTCAAATTTCCTCGCTTGTTCGCATTGGACCTGAATAAGCAAGCCTCGGTGGCTGTTAAACTTAGTGCTCCGATAGATATTTCGTTCCGTAGAAAAGCTCGGGGTGGTCTCGAGGAGTATCTGTTGGCTGATTTGACTTCTTTGATGGATTCGGTGACTTTATCGAATTCAGGTGATAGATGGGTTTGTGATTTGGTTAGTGATGGTAACTTCTAGCTGTTAAGCCCTTCGGAGGATAGGTGGTCGTGGGATTTAAATGGGTCGGGAGAATTTTCAGTTGCTTCGACGCGAAGGTATATTGACAATAATAAATTACCAGATATTTCTTCCAAAACAAGATGGATTAAAGAAGTGCCTATTAAAGTCAACGTTCACTCTTGGAAGGTGCGTATAGATGGTTTACCGACTCGTTGGAACATTTCACGTAGAGGTATAGATATCCCTTCTATTCTATGTCCTCTATGTGAGACGGGTGTTGAGTCTTCGAAACATTTGTTCTTTAATTGTAGTGTTGTTAGAGCTATTTTTCGGAGGGTTTGTACTTGGTGGGATGTGAGTTATATGGAGCTTGATTCTTTTGATGAGTGGATTTCTTGGATAACTAATTTGCGGCTGCCTTCTAAGCATAAAAGATTATTAGAAGGGGTGTGTTATGGTCTATGGTGGTTCATTTGGGGTGTCCGGAATAAGAAGATTTTTAGCGTTGTTCCTTCTTCCAAGGCGAATACATTTGATGATCTAGTGCTCTCGTCTTTTTTTTTGGTGTCGTTATAGATGTAAAGGTACGTTTAGTTGGGTGGATTGGTTAAAAAATCCTCACCTTGTGTCCTTGTAATGTTCTAGCTTCTTGCTAGTGTTTTCTTCTAATAAATTCGCCGTTAAAAAAAAAACAAGTAACTTCTTCTTAAGACAGTTTTCAACTCTTTGTAATACCAACATTCTATTCATACTTTTGAATCTAACATAAGTTTGAGAACTTATAATTTGTAAAATTTGAGCTCTCAAATCTTCATTGCGCCAATCACAATCTAAGGCTGACCAACTTTTAAAAAATTGGATTTACACCAATCATAATTATTAATTCAATTATTACAAAAACATTATTATAACACATTACCACCGTTTTTCCTTTGAGGTTGTCAACACCAATCAGTCAATGAATATATAAATTTTGTACGTATTAGTTTGGGCATCGTGCCGTACAAATCAAAAAATAAATTTTGGTTGATAAATAATACTACTATATACGATAGAGTTGTGACATTGGAAACTATCAATGATTACAAAATTAAAGCAACAAACATTCGTGCAAGCCACTCTTTTGTCATGTGAAATTTTAATTGCATTATGGAGTATTACGGCCTACTATAAAATAATTACAAATGATTGAAATACGACAATTTGATTAATACATAGATATTGATCTCAAGTTTTTTATAAAATAAAAATGTTGAATGACTTGATGCATGTACATGACTTCGTACACACTACTATGATAAGTTATATTTCTTTTATCGCAAATTAAATGTTTAATGTACACCATTTTAAAAAGGTTTTACTGGGACAAGTTTAAAAGGGTGAGATTTTTTTTTTGAAGTTATTAGAGTATTGCTTTTCCCATGAAGAGTGAGTGCCGT
>LBNU01000629.1:23056-42041 GCA_014162995.1 Artemisia annua
AAATGGGCGAAAACGTAAAAAAACATGCAAAAACGTAAAAAAAAAAAGGTGAAAACGTAAAAAAAACATGCGTAAACGTTAAAAAACGGAAGAAAACGTGTAAAATCGGACAAAAACGTAAGAAAACGGATGAAAACGTGTAAAATCGGAAGAAAACGGAATTTTAAGTTATTTACTAACGACCGTTAGTGTAAAGGACTAACGATGCGACACTTAGTGCATACAATAGCAAAAAATGTCAAGTTTTGTGTTACAATGAGAAAAAAAAATAGTTGGCAACATACAATGGTAAAAAGTGTCAAGTTCAATGTATTTTTTTATCATTTTCCCAAAAATATATAGTCATGTTCACACTCTTGAGCGGATCGTTGAATCGACGTGAATATTATTTTTAGAGCATTGTTATATCTTTTTAATTAATTTTTTTACTGATTTTTCTATTAACAGAATCATATAAAAGGTGTAATGCATTAATTCTTTCTCATAATTTGTATCATTTTCCTTATTTTTAACATATTGTTTTTAAGTCGATGTATACGAACAGGGCCGTCTCGTGAATTTCGATGACCCCGTGCTATTATCACAAATAAGCCTTTAAACGCACACAAAAATACATATATATTATAGAAGCGCATGAAATTTTGTGACTTCCATCAAGCGGTGGTCTTGTGCAATGACACCGCCTGCACTCCCTTAAAAACGACCTTACATATGAACCTTTTAAATCACTAATAAGTATATTTAGATTAAGATGCATACACATTGTAGTCTTTGGTGTTTACACAAATCTCTTGTGCCTAGAATCTATATTTCTATATCTCATGAATTAACTTTGTGTAATTGGGTGAGTAAGAAATCATCAATTAGACTTAACTACCAACTCATTATGAGAGTGTGTATAGTGAGTTATAAGGTTGGGAAGATGGATGGAATACATTAAGTTATTTTTAATTGGATATTTATTTCTAATTTAAGTTACAAAAACGTACTGTAGTGTCTATTAATAATGTATATTCATGATGTGTTAGAGTTGACAAATGTTTGTTATGATAGTTATGACACATTGACACCTAATATACGAAGTAGCTAGTTGACATATTTTACACGTAAATACATGCGGTTAAATCAAACTAAATTTGAAGAACAACACAATCAAATAAGATATCTTAGTTTGATTGCAAAACCATTATAAAAGTGAATTGTTAACTATTGCAAAAACACAGCATAAAGGCAACAAGCATCCTCGAGGTTGATAAACACATAAAAGGGTTATAGGTCCTTGATGCTTTGATTCTTATTGAAGATCTTGTACAATAATTTGAGGTACGAAAGATGCCTTTTGTAACATTGACGAGATATTTGGTCTCCATACGATGGAACAAATGTAATGTAAAGTAGTAAAAGTGAAATGTTGAGTTAATTGTCGAACGTCTATCGTCATTGACCAAACATTCCCAAACGGCCAAACTAACTTGTGGTCTTAAATCCATCAGGGGTATTTATTTAGCATTTGGTGCGGTTTTTGAAATGCCTCGCCAGCACTACGTGTCTACGAGTGAATCGTACCTTGCACCATCCTTTCACGCATGACACCACTACACCATTATGAGTGGTCTAGCCCACCGACTTAAGTGAAATGTGTGCATGTTTAAGTGAGATATGTTTGTATATTTAGGTGGGGTATAACCGTATAAGTAAAAAGTAGAAGAAATGTGATCATTACGGGGGTAAAGTTAGCAGAAAGAGCGAAGGGTGTTACGTTGACGTAGAGGTGATGAAACACTTGTTACGAATTGAACAACCCTACATGGCTACACCACCTCCTGCAATCACACCCGGTCTTAAGGATAAGGTTGTGTATATATCAAATGTATTTGAGTATCGCCATTAGCTAAGAAACTCGTTTAGACATGTCCAATTTCATCTCCTTTTCGGCTACATCATGTTTTTTTGTTAGAAGAGCAAAAATATATGCACCAAAACAATACTATACACTTTTTTTAATAGAAATGTAGTAAAATAAACGTACGCATATACGTTATGTTGCTTTTTTAAAGACTTATTTCTAGTATGTCATCATTGATCCTCTTAGAGCACTGGGTACCCTCGTGCCATGGAGAAAAAGTGCTGTCACGTCAGCAAAAATCTTCATGGCACCAGAAATCTCATGTCACCACATTCTGGCTGTAACCCTTGGCACCAAAAAATGTGGTGCCGTCGTCTACATTTTTTTACATAAAATAAAACATAGACAATATTAACTAAAATAAACTTCATTAATTAAAAAAAAAACACACATTACATTAAAAAAAATACATAAAAATAAAAACCTAGTATACATGCTTTACAAGGTGAATTTAAAATTAAGATGACAATGAAATTAAACTTCAAGGGTATAAAATGTAAATTAATTAGTTATATTAAAAAAAAATTAAAAAAAAAAAACTTTTTTGGTCTTCTTCTCCATCGTGACCTGCAAGTCTGCAACTCAAAAAAAAAAAAAAAAAAAAAAAAAAAAAAACCTACCGCGTGGGCTGGCCACCACGGCGCAAGCAGCCATGGCGCCAACCATGGTGTTGTGCGCCGTCAAGAAAACTGGGCTGGTAGCCATGGCGCAACCCATCGCTCAACCGTACCTCATGCTCTTACTATGTTTTAGAAATTTATAAATGAAATCTTGACATTTTCAACCATAGCACGGTAACCGCGCAATGCTGCGATGACTGCAAAAAAAATATAAAAAGCAAGAATAACTAACGCCGATATGTAGTAAAAGTAAAGAAGTAAAAGTTGATGGTGGTTGTTAACTGTGGTAACTTGTCATGAAAATAGATTTATTTATGACTGAATATACTTGATTATATTATGCAACACATCATGAAAATAAATTTATGCAATTCTTTAGTAAAATATATACAAAACATATATCAAAATCACCGACTATAGTAATTGTGTCTTATAATTACGTGAAACTTATTAATACACCATGTTTAATATTTATACAATAGACATGATTACAAATTGCGCGTGAGATAATAAGTTGCAAAATTTTTATTCTTTTTAGTTTAAGATTATTGTAGTGATAACCTTATAAATATTTAGTTACAAAATTAAATTTTAAAGGTTGAATGACTATTAGGCTGCCCTCTAAGGGCCGGAGTGAATTTGGTCTCCTCCTTGCTCGACCGATTTAGAAATCGGTTGTCCCCTTAGTGAGAATTCGGTCGTCGACCTCCAAAAAACCAAATCGGTTGCTCACATGACCGAATTCAAAACATCTAATAACACACCTCTTTTCTTTTTCTTTTCTTTTTCTTTTAGCATGCATGACTTGAAACATGCATCTCTTTAGCTACTGCTTGATCTTTGGCTAAGTTGGAGACAAAGAAATATTTTAGCATGCATGACTTGAAAGTGAGATACCATAACTTGTTGTAGTTTGGCTTATTGAGAATATCATGGAGTTGCAAGGAGGATGTTTCTGCTACTGCTTATATAAATGGAGTTGTAANAAAAAAAGTTGATGATGCAATATGGGTCACGTTAGTGGGGAGAGAGGTGAAAATGAGTTGAAGAGAGAGAAAGCTGAGGTGGCAGCCGGAATGATGATGCAATATGGGTCACGTTAGTGCTTAGTTATACATATGTGTTGTTAAAAAGTCTTGATCATTACTATAGACTTGTGTAGTTATAAATTTGTATTTTTATTGTTTTATCTTAAGTTTTAATGTTCAAATTAATATGTGCAATTACAAATAATATTACTTGTATTAATATGGATATGTTTTCTTTTGAAGAAAGAACTTATAATAATAGATTGTGTGTAAGATTAAATTTTTTAAAACTTCTAAAAATAGTAGTCATAAATGCTTTACGTATATAGCAGAGATCGAGATGTAATGTCGTATCATTTTCAGATCGATGAAGTACCATCTTTGAAAGGTTAAAATAAAACAATTGAATGATATGTCGACAATGAAAGCAATAATTCTTAAAATTCTGGTTTTTATTTTATATTGTATAAAAGATCAGAAAATAGTTTAATACTTTATTAGTTCTTTTTCTAAACCATATATTAGTAACATTTTCCTTAAGAGTATTTATCCAACCACTAAAAGTATTATCCAATTTTTTTAAATTATAAATGTACTAATCAAAATAATTAACATGAATGTTTTCTGTAAAGAAAAAACTACATAACTTATTAATATAAAAATAAAATGTTTCTTTTAATAAGTAATGTACATATGTTTGGATAAACAATGGAATTATTGTAGCATTATACTTGAAAACGCACTATTAGCTATGATAATAAGTTGCTTTTATAAAAGTTAGCAAATACAATGTTTTTTAGCCTGGTATATATGTATATCTAGAAACACTTATTTTATTTGCGACATCAATTATTCACATACAACTATTTTTGGTGATGTTTTTGTGATATCGTGAATTGGACGACACTTCCATTAAGAAAAGCAAAAATAAATTATTGATCATAAAATATTATTCCTCGTAGGTACGCATGGTACAAAGTACAAACACTAAAATGTCACATCTTTATTTTATATTTTTGATAATTCTATAACGATAATTTTTTTGTCTTATGGATATTTAAATTATGTATTATATTTCAAAAATTTTGTTGTTAATCGGGTTTTTTTTCTTTCTTTCTAGAAGACATTTAAGAAGTCTTGTGTATCAATGTCTACTCTATCTACTTATGCACAAACAATGGATATTGTCTATGAAGTGAACCTAATTTCTCTTGTTAACCTATTGAATTTTATTTCAAACACAAAATTAGTAGGATGTTTGATTTGTCTATTACGTACGTTTAGAGTCAAGAGTTGAGATCCATGAAGAACCCATATATGTCATAGAACCTATCAACCAATCATAGTCATCCATTTATATTTTCCACCTTTTTTTTTCAAAACAACATATCTTGCAAACGGTAAATCTTCAAGCTACAAAAAAAATACCATCGCGACGAGAATTAAATAATCTTTCTATAGATATGCATTGTCATATACTTTCGACGAACTTTTTTTTTTTAATTTCCGCCCAGAAAGAATCATATATGATTCGTATAAATCATATATGATTCGTAAAAAATCATATATGATTCGATTCTTACGAATCATATATGATTCTTACGAATCATATATGATTCGTAAGAATCATATATGATTTGTTAAAATCGAATCATATATGATTCTTACGAATCATATATGATTTTTCTGGGCGAAAAAAATAAAGTTCATCGAAAAAAAAGTTCGTCGAAAGTATATAACAATGCATATCTATAGAAAGATAATTTAATTCTCTTCGCGATGGTATTTTTTTTGTAGCTTGACGATTTACGGTTTGCGAAATATTTAAGTTTTAAAAAAAGGGTGGAAGTTTATTTTTTTATTTTGATAAAAAAGATGAGTGACTAAGATTGCTTGATGGGTTCTATGGTAAAAGTTGGATCTACAAAGAACTTTTGACTTAGAGTCAATCCATGAAGGTGAAATAAATTGGAATCACTTTTCCATTTGATGTTGCATCCATGTTCTTCTGTATGTTCGCAGTTTTAGAACTTACCTTTTAGAAATGACGAGTTTAACCTATACGATAGTTAATAGATTAAATTAATCAAAAACTATCATAGTGATAATGATATTTTGAAATTGGCATTTTATTTATTTATTTATTTATTTTTTATGAAACTGGTGAACTCATATAGTCCAAAACATAATAAACAGCCTACACATGAAACTTCTGTACCCATAACAACCATGGCTACCAGAAGAAACATGAATGGAATACAAATAAACCATACAAAGAAACACAATACAATTTGAATACTTCTGCATTACAACTAGCCAATGCAGCATCCAATGTGCTCAACAATTCACCAAAGACTACATTTCTCTTCACTTTGTTCAATCAAAGCAACTGATGTAGCTACATCCTCACACCAGAAACACATTTTGAAGCACATATTAATATAATTTTCGATTAATAAACTTACACTTAATTAAATTTATCTTATCATATTTTTGGGTAAAATGCAAAAATGGTCACTAAAGTTTCACGAAATCGCAAAAATGGGACCGAGACATAAAGGCACGCAAAAAAGCCACTAACGTTACGTAAAAGTGCAAAAAAGCCACCGAGAGCGTTTTTTTGCTAACTGCCGTTAGTTTTTCCGTTAGTTAAGGATATTATCGCCATTTCACTCGTTTCCCGCCTTTGACTAGTAACACTTTATTTCAATGACCAAATTTGCAAAGTCTTAACTTAAGTTTGCAGCCAAAAGACACGTGTCAACCAAAGAGATTACCTCGGGATTTGTTCTCGTTGAGTAATAAATTTGCAAATGCCGTTTCCTTTCCCTCCTAATGTAACACGGCAACCAAAACGATTGTATCGGGACTATTCAATTCATCTCGATCTTGCTTATTTAAACACGTCAAACCACACACACATTCCACAGAAAACACATAATCCCAACGATCAAAACAACCGACGATGGCAAACAATGGTAAAGGAAAGAGTATCTACATTGGTACCGAGGAAGAGGAATTTGACAAAGTTTTAAGAACCTATTATCTAAATGATTTACTTCTTGATGCATATGGCGCAGAACTAATTGATGAGTATGGTTCTTATAGGCAGATACCTAAGGAGTTGAGAACTCAGATTCTGACCTATCTGAGGAAACAAGATGGCTACTATGAAGCGCTTTTGAGTGATTCGGAGGAGGAGAAGGAGGAGGAGGAGAAGCAAGAGCCTGTGGAATGTGGATACCGTGTTACCCAAGTTTGATGAGTTGGAAGAGAGGATTTCCCATATTGAGTATGTGCTCAAGCATCTAAAGGCTACGAAGGACAAGAAAGAAAAAGAAAAGAAAGAACAAGAATTGAAGAAAAGGAAGAAAAGGGGTGATGCGGAGGGTAGCGGTTCTAACTACTAAACAAGTGTATTTAGATATTTTTATGTTACTGATCTGTTTTGGTTTAAACTTTGGATCTTTATGTTACTCATCTGTTTTGTAATTGTGAATTTTATTAACTTAAGAATCAACTTTATGTTACTCATCTCTTTATGTTATTTATCCATTGACCTTGCAACAACCACAATGTACAAGGCCCTCAGATACACCAAAACATGGAGATAATTTGGTGAAGAGTTGTCTTATCTCCTTGTCCCAAACATTTGCAGTTTGACTATGAAAAGTCAAAATGCAATGGGTAAAAGGGAGTGTTGTTGTAGTTGAAAAGTCTCTATGAAAGTAATCTACTTGTCCCAAACACCCATTTAGGGAACTGTGACACTGGACTGCATCTTATGTACAAACTATTAGATAGGGGCTGCATTTGCAGTTTGACTATGAAAAGTCAAAATGCAATGGGTAAAAGGGAGTGTTGTTGCAGTTGAAAAGTCAAAATGAAAGTAAGTTATAACCTCGCTTCTACGACCGACCCTAGCATTCATATGGTTGTAGCATTCACATATGGCCTTTATAAGTTTGCCACATATGTGAAAGTAAGCAAACATGCAGTATATGACATTTGACTTTAGAATGTCAATGTTTGGGTCAGTTTGGATTTTGACCCATTTTACTAAAAATACTCTTTCTAAGGAATGACTAGGTTATCCATTGACCCATTTTTACACTTTCATCCCAACTTCTCAATACATATAACATGATTAAACAAAGACAGACATATAACATTGTTCAAAAGACTATAAAGTTAAATATAGAGTACAAACATAGAATCCAAAAGACAGTAAAGCGAAACATATTGTTCAAAGATCAGTGGCTAACACATGCAGAACTTGGAGTTGGATGCTCATCATCTGACTTCTTTTTTTTAGTTGGCCTGTCAACCTGAGGTCTGTGAATGGGTGGTATTATTACTGTTGTAGACTCAATTCTTGGCCAGTATTTGCGGCTAGAACAGCCATTGATCTTGAATGAGTACATACGCGCCCATGTTTCTAGTCTGTAAGCAGCATGAACCCACTCTTCAGGTATACCAACTCCTCTTCCATCCTCATTCATGTAGTTTATTGCAGCCACAACATGTTTACATGGTATTCCAGTCAGCTCCCACTTCCTACATCCACACTCCTTCCTATCTATGTTAACAACACAATGATCCTCGTTAGGCACATATACTTTATATAAAGAATCTTCAATCCATTCAACAACGCAATCAGTAGCTTCTTTTTTTATTGCATCAAACATGGCTTTCACAGTAGGAGTAAGTTGTCCAACATTCTTTTCTATTATTTGCTGAACTACCACAATCCTCTTCATCAAGTACTCTCTGATATATTCAAGACAAGTGATGATGGTTCTATCTCTGACATCATTTAGCTGGCTATTGAACACCTCACATATGTTGTTTAAGAGTAGTCCACATAGGGCTTTGCCTGTTAAACAAATCACACATTATATATTACTATATGATCAATTATGAGTATGCTTTTGTCCAGTGCCACTTAATGAATTACCTAAAAAATGTGATTTGCTCCATTGTCCAGCTGGAATCTTTAGCGACCAATCATAAGCTGCAGAATTGATATTCTTGAGATGATCCATCTCTTTGTTGAATTCAACAACAGTAGTGGCTCTTGCAGCCTTCCAAAGCATGTCCTTGTAAACACCTCATTTAAAATGTGACTTCATTTCTTCATGAATATGCTTAACACATAACCTGTGTTCAACATTTGGAAACACACTAGCAACGGCTTGTATCAATCTCTGTGAATAGGTAAGGTTTTGGATGGTGTTAAATCTTTACACGTTCTCATTATGCATAAAACACATGATTAGTTATAGAATAGAAATGTGCACCTTTTGCCTATTAGAAATGAAAGTGAACTTGCAGTTGGTTTCTATACCAAGATCCTCTCCTAGTAGTTTCAAAAACCAACACCAACTTGCCTTATTTACTGCATCAACTACAACATATGCTACTTGATAAATCCCATTGTTTGCATCAATCCCAACTGCTGTTAGTAATTGACCTGGAAAAGGACCTGACATGGAGAATCCATCTAATCCTAAGAATTCTCTGGCACAAGCTTTGAAACCTTGTTTCAGAGCTCCCAAACACACATACACCCTTTTAAAAGTTCTTGTTGAACTCTCTGGATTTGGTTCTAGCTTTACATCAATCCTAGTAACCAACTCTTGGGCATACTCTCTAAGCAGTGCATAATGTTTCGTAAAAACAGGTATACCTGATTGATGTTCACAGTCTTTATTGCATAGCAAATCATACTTGCTTACGGGAACATCTTCAATTAGCTCATCATCATCATCAATCACTTCATCATCGTTTGGATTATAATCCAAATCCTCTGAATCACTCCCGCCACTCTTTTCTTCTGTTTCAATATCCACCTCTACTTCTTTCACATTTCCCATATGACCACCTAAAATTGTAAGTCCATAACATTAACAACAAATACACCTTTAAAAAAAAACAAAACAAAAACACTGTTCAAGTAAATAGGAAAATGCACTGTGTTCTTACCGTATCGTTCAAAGGCACGAACGATCGATGTAATCTAACCGGAACTATACGTTAATTAGAATTGTATCTGAATAGGTGTTCGGGTTAATTTGGTAAAGAGTTGGCGGCAACAATGAGGGTTGTATCTGAAGTTAAAGGGGTATATTAGTCATTTTATGCGATAATACCCTTGACTAACGGAAAAACTAACGGAAGTTAGCAAAAAAACGCTCTCGGTGGCTTTTTTGCACTTTTACGTAACGTTAGTGGCTTTTTTGCGTGCCTTTATGTCTCGGTCCCATTTTTGCGATTTCGTGAAACTTTAGTGACCATTTTTGCATTTTACCCCATATTTTTTTACGACATGCCTATAAAAAAGCGTTTTATAAATTTAGAAGAAAGACATAGGTACATTAACCGACACAACTTGTTTTATATAAGCAACAATTTTTTTACGAGTCATCTCTGATTCACTCATTTTACTTGTTTTGCTAAAATATATTTTATAGCCCTATGGATAATTTTGTGAAGGGTTTTTCTAACTTGTGCCGTGGAGGCACAAGTTAAATACAAAAAAGTACTGATGGATTCACAAAAAGTACAAGAAAAAACAATTTTTTTATCTAAAAATTGACAAAGAGTCACAGAAAAGACACAGAGATTCACAAAAACATATTTTTGTGTGCTTAACTTGTGTAAATATAAGTTAAAAAAACCCAATTGTGAATATAANTAACGAACACTATTCCCTGTGAGAGAACGATCAATCCCCCGTACTTACCACTATCCTATACTACATCGGTCAGGTACACTGCCTGGTGGGGTTGTAAGCCTCTTGAGATCCCTCGAGAGGTAAAACCTGTTGTAAGGTCATAAAACCACGCATCAGTGTTGTTGTAGTTGAAAAGTCAAAATGAAAGTAATCTACTTGTCCCAAACACCCATTTAGGTAACTGTGACATTGGACTGCATCTTATGTACAAACTATTAGATAGGGGCTACATTTGCAGTTTGACTATGAAAAGTCAAAATGCAATGGGTAAAAGGGAGTATTGTTGTAGTTGAAAAGTCAAAATGAAAGTAAGTTATAACCTTGCTTCTACGATCGACCCTAGCATTCATATGGTTGTAGCATAGATGGCCTTTATAAGTTTGCCACATATGTGAAAGTAAGCAAACATGCAGTATATGACATTTGACTTTAGAATGTCAATGTTTGGGTCAGTTTGGATTTTGACCCATTTTATTAAAAATACTCTTTCTAAGGAATGACCAGGTTATCCATTGACCCATTTTAACACTTTCATCCCAATTTCTCAATACATATAACATGATTAAACAAAGACAGACATATAACATTGTTTAAAAGACAATAAAGTTAAATAGAACAAACATAGAATCCAAAAGACAGTAAAGTGAAACATATTGTTCAAAGATCAGTGGCTAACACATGCAGAACTTGGAGTTGCATGCTCATCATCTGACTTCTTCTTTTTAGTTGGCCTGTCAACCTGAGGTCTGTGAATGGGTGGTATTATTACTGTTGTAGACTCAATTCTTGGCCAGTATTTGCGGCTAGAACAGCCATTGATCTTGAATGAGTACATACGCGCCCATGTTTCTTGTCTGTAAGCAGCATGAACCCACTCTTCAGGTATACCAACTCCTCTTCTATCCTCATTCATGTAGTTTATTGCAGCCACAACATGTTTACATGGTATTCCAGTCAGCTCCCACTTCCTACAACCACACTCCTTCCTATCCATGTTAACAACACAATGATCCTCGTTAGGCACATATACTTTATATAAAGAAGCTTCAATCCATTCAACAACGCAATCAGTAGCTTCTTTTTTTATTGCATCAAACATGGCTTTCACAGTAGGAGTAAGTTGTCCAATATTCTTTTCTATTATTTGCTGAAATACCACAATCCTCTTCATCAAGTACTCTCTGATATATTCAAGACAAGTGATGATGGTTCTATCTCTGACATCATTTAGCTGGCTATTGAACACCTCACATATGTTGTTTAAGAGTAGTCCACATAGGGCTTTGCCTGTTAAACAAATCACACATTATATATTACTATATGATCAATTATCAGTATGCTTTTGTCCACTGCCACTTAATGAATTACCTGAAAAATGTGATCTGCTCCATTGTTCAGCTGGAATCTTCAGCAACCAATCATAAGCTGCAGAATTGATATTCTTGAGATGATCCATCTCTTTGTTGAATTCAACAACAGTAGTGGCTCTTGAAGCCCTCCAAAGCATGTCCTTGTAAACACTTCCTTTAAAATGTGACTTCATTTCTTCATGAATATGCTTAACACATAACCTGTGTTCAGCATTTGGAAACACACTAGCAACGACTTGTATCAATCTCTGTGAACAGGTAAGGTTATGGATGGTGTTAAATCTTTACACGTTCTCATTGTGCATAAAACACATGTAGTTATAGAATAGAAATGTGCACCTTTTTCCTATCAGAAATGAAAGTGAACTTGCAGTTGGTTTCTATACCAAGATCCTCTCCTAGTAGTTTCAAAAACCAACACCAAGTTGCCTTATTTACTGCATCAACTACAGCATATGCTACTGGATAAATCCCATTGTTTGCATCAATCCCAACTCTGTTAGTAATTGACCTGGAAAAGGACCTGACATGGAGAATCCATCTAATCCTAAGAATTCTCTGGCACAAGCTTTGAAACCTTGTTTCAGAGCTCCCAAACACACATACACCCTTTTAAAAGTTCTTGTTGAACTCTCTGGATTTGGTTCTAGCTGTACATCAATCCTAACAGTAGTTCCTGGATTTTGATTAACCAACTCTTGGGCATACTCTCTAAGCAGTGCATAATATTTCGTAAAAACAGGTATACCTGATTGATGTTCACAGTCTTTATTGCATAGCAAATCATACTTACTTACGGGAACATCTTCAATTAGCTCATATCAATCACTTCATCATCGTTTGGATTATAATCCAAATCCTCTGAATCACTCCCGCCACTCTTTTCTTCTGTTTCAATATCCACCTCTACTTCTTTCACATTTCCCATATGACCACCTAAAATTGTAAGTCCATAACATTAACAACAAATACACCTTTTTTTTTAAAAAAAAAAACAAAACAAAACAAAAACACTGTTCAAGTAAATAGGAAAATGCACTGTGTTCTTACCGTATCGTTCAAGGGCACGGACGATCGATGTAATCTAACTGGAANCTTTTCTTCTGTTTCAATATCCACCTCTACTTCTTTCACATTTCCCATATGACCACCTAAAATTGTAAGTCCATAACATTAACAACAAATACACCTTTTTTTTTAAAAAAAAAAACAAAACAAAACAAAAACACTGTTCAAGTAAATAGGAAAATGCACTGTGTTCTTACCGTATCGTTCAAGGGCACGGACGATCGATGTAATCTAACTGGAACTATACGTTAATTAGAATTGTATCTGAATAGGTGTTCGGGTTAATTTGGTAAAGAGTTGGCGGCAACAATGAGGGTTGTATCTGAAGTTAACGGGGTATATTAGTCATTTCATGCGATAATACCCTTGACTAATGGAAGTTAGCAAAAAAAACGCTCTCGGTGGCTTTTTTGCACTTTTACGTAACGTTAGTGGCTTTTTTGCACCTTTATGACTCGGTCCCATTTTTGCGATTTTGTGATACTTTAGTGACCATTTTTGCATTTTACCCTATTTAAAATATTATACATTATGCATTCAGTACTTGCACTTTAACTATATATTGTATGAAACTAATCATGAAAATATGATAATATATAGGATAATACATGAAATTAATCCTAAAATGATTTAATTAGGCGTTCAAAAACCCGAGAAACCAACGAACCAAGCCGAACTGCTCAATTCAAAACTGAAGAAACCAAAAACATAAAAAAAAAATAAAAAAAATAAACGCCTATTAAGGTTCGGTTTCAGTTTTTATTTTTAGATATATGTGGTACCAAATCAAACTATTTATAATATACATTAAGGTTTCTAACTAAATATTCAAATAATTTTATAAGTTGTTGATTCTATTGTTGCACTAATTCTATTATATAACTATACTTTTTCTCATAATGTGTACATTTACTAAACATCTATGATATATGTGTGAAAATTTATTAATGTGGTCGTATAATAAACATTTTTTTGTTAATTTGTTATGCATGTTTATCTTAATACAATTACTATGACGCAATAACTTTAATATCATTTTACTCTATTCAGTGTTATATAATTTTACTAAAACGACATTTTATGATTTAGAGCATGTCATTTGATATCGTATCATTAGTAGTTGCCCAAACAATTCTCAGGCTGCATAGTACATGCACAAAGAGACAACTGTTCCAAATGTCGCTAATGGTTAAGACGTACGAGTCTCGCATAGCATAGTAGAGAACAAACGAGCAACAAAATAGGAAAGCAGAGCACTCTCCTATACGAGCTAAAGGACGTATACACATGACAGATGATCAACACCTGGCTCTCTAGCAGCCGTTGATCATCCCCAAAGGGTTTATCTCTAAACCCTACAAGCCTCTCTATAAAAGAAAAGCAACATACACAACTTCACAAGTTTTCACACACTTGAGCAAATACTGCCTCACATCAGTAAAGTATGGTCTTTGTTAAAGTGTTACCCGAGCTTCTTGATCCTTATCAATCTGATCGGGTTCTTACCGTTCAACACGGGAAATCAAATGACAAAACATTCTCATCCCATCCCTAAACCGCTTTGCATACCATACTTAAACATCATTGTTTATACGGTTAAACTCGATCGAATGTCTAAAATAGTTAAGAGTGGCCCGAATCGTGAGTAACCACTCATTTAGACACCCGTATACCCGATTACCCGTCTAGTATGGTTCGATTTCCGTTAATATAGTTAATTATCCAACCCCGCAACGAATAATGTAAATCTTCAAACAAACTGAATTGAACCACCCCATATTTCACTTCCATGTGTAACATTGTCTGATATAACAATATATCAAAATGTTATTTTTAAAACATTTTTACAAAAATTTGTTACATTTAATCATATTTTTAAATTTACTTATTAAAACGGGACATTTTCTTTTTTCACCACAAAAATTACAGCTTAGAAAATAGTTTTAACTTTTACTCTTGTGTGCTACAAAAACCAATGGTTTTAGTTCCTCTATTTACGAGTTAAATTTTTTTAAAATTCTTTATTTTGCACAACCTATTTATACTTTAATAATTAACCAATGCAAAAAGTTACTTTTCATACTTTCATTTTTTTCGCAAGTATTATCCTCATAATCCAAAAACTGTTGCATACCACTTTTTTTGGTTTATCGAAACTACCGGGGGAGTGTTAATGTATGGCCGGATCATTATGCATCATTGTTTACGTCTTTTTTATATGGTACTCCGTATAAAGATTCTTGTTACAAGGGCCCCTAAAACTTGAAATCTTGTGTAGTTGTATTGACTATTTGGTCAAAATGGAATATCATAAATTGAAAGTTTGGAGACACATATTATTCACTCGATTAATACGCTGTATATTATTGAAAAAAAGAAGAAGACTATTTAACAAGTTATGAAACCATTATAATTAAATAAATTTATTCATTCGAATAATTCACTATGCACATTAATTAATTGTAACATGTCGATGAGTCTTTTAACATTTAGCGAACCTATATGTCACATATTTAATTACCTAGACCACCATTTACGATTATATTGCACCAATCAAAGCTTCCAAACTCTATACTCATATTTTCCTCCGTCCATTTTATACTACACTCCAAATTCACATCCATTTTATCATCACAAATTTCACACACTTCTTAAAAAAAAAACACTTATCACACTTTACACCTAGAAAAATATGGCAACTACAACTACTTCATTCACCATCACCCGCCTCTCGACCACCACGAACCGCCTCCGTGCCACCTCCATAAACTCCTCCAACACCACCCTTCACCACCGCACCCGACTCACCAACAAGCACACCCTCAAATCCACCACCTTTCCAAAAATAAGTGCTATAATATCCGTGGGTGACAAGCTACCCGACGCCACCTTATCTTATTTCGACTCAGATAACGAGCTCCAAACAACCACAATATCTGACCTAACAAAGTCCAAGAAAACAATCTTATTCGCTGTCCCTGGTGCTTTTACTCCAACATGTTCTCAAAAACATCTTCCAGGATTCGTGGAGAAATCTAGTGAGCTTAAAGCAAAAGGTGTTAATACTATAGCATGCATTTCTGTTAATGATGCTTTTGTTATGAAAGCATGGAAAGTTGAGAGGAATATAGGTGATGAGGTTTTGATGTTGAGTGATGGAAATGGTGATTTCACGAAGGCCATTGGTTGTGAATTGGATTTGAGCGATAATGTGGTTGGATTAGGTGTTAGGTCGAGAAGATATGCTATGCTTGTTGAAGATGGTGTTGTTAAGGTTTTGAACCTTGAGGAAGGTGGTGCTTTTACTTCTAGTAGTGCTGAGGATATGCTTGCTGCTCTTTGAATTGTTTTGTGAGTGTTTGTTTCTTATCTTTTTGCCATGTAATAATGTTCGGATTGTAGTAATCTTGCATAAAGATTGGAGATTTCTGAATCAGTGACTTGTACTTCAAGTGGATTGACTTGGTGCACAACCTGTTTTTTATGTAATCCTAGTTTGATGAGTTTCTTTGGAACTGTGAAATATTCCGTATATTACTTGTGAGATTTTAGAGCACTATGTTAGAGAATAATTTACACAAATATCATATAATACAACAACGTGATTGAGGCTTGCGAATGCAGCGACCTTAAACAAAATTTTGCCCCCTAACTAGTGCGTCTGTTTATAGGATACAACAATCAATTCAAGTATAAAATTTGAATCTATCAAATATGATATATTGTCATAAAAGGTGTGATCCTATAGAAAGTAATAAAAATTAAAAAGTCTATAAAGCCAATTAGCATGTGACAAGTGTCCCTCATCCACTTTATCTTTCTCCCTCCCTTTTTTCTTAATATTTTCGTTTAAGGTCATTTGAATCATTTGACTCGTTTTTTTTTAATTCCACCACAACTTCAAACGCACATAACTTTCAAACGGCAAACTTTTAAAAAAACTGATTTCGCTATAATTTTTAAAAGGGAGATGATATGTACACATACACTTTTACTTTGCACACATAAAATTGATGTGTGATGACAAGTAAATTGATGTGTATGGACAAGCAAAATTATGTGTGCAAAGTAAAAATATATGTGTACATATCATCTCCCTTTTTAAAATGTAACCCTCTTTAATTTGGTGTAAATAATGTTAAATATTTTGAACTTTTTTTTACATATCAAATGGGTCTTAATTTTCTATATCTTTTTGGCATTTTTGGCCTTACTTTTTACCCTCATAAATGCCGAATCGTGAAAAACTTAAAACATGAAGGTTATAGAATTTTGGTTCACTCTTTACAAAGGTTTTTGAATCACTCAAATCCTATGTCATATGAGTAAGATATCACACGTTAAAGATGACGTTTTACTAGAGGTGACAATTTATGCCCAAAATCAAAAAAATTGGCTAATGTGGGCAAATTTGTAAAAGATTTGGGCACATTTAGCCCCATTCTTTTTTTGAAATGGGCAAATATTGCCATTTAAAAGTTAAATGGGCACAAACGGGCACATATTTTCTCTCAATTAATTGGAGAACATTACAATTGTTTTTAAAGAAAAACTTATAGATATAATATATTTAACGTTTCAAATATAAATGATGTGTTACGTTTGAGGAATTTATTTAATCGTTTTGGGTATTTTCTAAAGCGATATGTATAACATGTGCCCGTTTATCCCGTGCCCGTTTAGCTCGTGCTTGTTTAACTCGCGCCCGTTTAGCCCGTAGCCCGTGGCCCGTGCCCGCCTGACCCGCCCGTTTTGCCACCTCTACATTTTACTCATGTTTATTACACACAAAGGTGTTTGATGAAATGTCTAGCTTAGATTTTTAGTGTTAAAATTAAGTTAAATGCGTTAATTTTTGTACAACACACCTTTAATCATTTTATTAATGTAAGATTCAAAAGGTGATGTTTTTGTTAATTTTATTTAGTTCATCAATATTTATTGATGAACATCAGTGCATCAGTGTTGTTTCTTTTTTACAAATCACCATCGGTTGGTGAATATCTTAGAGCAACAACTTTTATCCGTTTTTTTCAGCAGTATCTATCCAATATATATAAACATTTTAAATATGTTAATAAACAAATCATGTAATATCAAAACTACTGATGAACAAAGAAAAAACACCGTAGAACAACAAAACTACTGATGAACATACTTTTTCAAAAATTGTTTCTTGATGAATAAAAACATTGATGAACAAACATATTATGCTGATGAATAAACAAATCATTGATGAACGTACTTGGTAAATTGCTTTCGATGAATAAAAATATTGATGAAAATACGCCTAAAATCATTTTACAATTACTACACTGTCATAATCTCTATTGTTTCTTTTTTTGCCAAATTGTTTTATATCTTTGCCAAACAATTTTAAGAACAAGTTTGATTAATTTTTGATCTACAATAAGACCATAGAAATTACTGATGAACATTTATTATCATCTATGAACAAACAATGATAAACAGACATAATATAACTAAAAAGCTGATGAACATTGATGTTCATCAATGTTTTTCTATGAAACCTTATTGTGCTACCTAAAACATTGATGAACAAACACAATTACTGATGAACATTGATGAACAAACATTATATCCATAAAATAATTGATGAATAATACTAACTGATGAACAAGATTAACTGATGAACAAGACTAACTGATGAACAAAACGTCATATTTAGCGTGTGATATCTTACTCATATGATATTCGATTTGAGTGAATAAAAAACATAAGTAAAGATTGACCTAAAATCTATAACATTTATGTTTTACAATTTTTTTTAATTCAAATTTAATATTAGTCAAATTTATGGTCAAAAATGCACTAAAGCACAATACGTACATGTAAAAAAAAAATTAACGATTAAAAAACATCACTTTTTGAATCTTATATTAATAAGATGATTAATGATGCGTTGTGGTACACAAATTAGTGCATTTAACGCAATTTTAACACTAAAATTCTAAGCTAGACATTTCATCACACAACTTGTGTCCAAAAAATATGACTAAAACGTCATTTTTAAGGTGCGTTATCTCACTCATAGCATATCGGATTTGAGTGATTTTTATTTTTAGCTACAAAGTGAACCAAAAGCTACAACTTTTGTATTTTAAGTTTATCATGATTTGATAGATTTTAAAGTAAAAAATATGGTCAAAAATGCCAAAAACATTAAGAAAATCAAGACCTATTGA
The DNA here is from genome assembly GCA_014162995.1 of Artemisia annua. Lineage (NCBI taxonomy): Eukaryota > Viridiplantae > Streptophyta > Magnoliopsida > Asterales > Asteraceae > Artemisia > Artemisia annua. The sequence continues at coordinate 41,991 of LBNU01000629.1, forward strand.
ATATATATATATATATATATATATGTATATATATATATATATATATATATA
>LBNU01000629.1:42272-56028 GCA_014162995.1 Artemisia annua
ATATATATATATATATATATATATATATATATATATATATATATATATATATATATATATATATATATATATATATATATATATATATATATATATATATATATATATATATATATATATATATATATATATATATATATATATATATATATATATATATATATATATATATATATATATATATATATATATATATATATATATATATATATATATATATATATATATATATATATATATATATAGAATCTAGTTCTAATAAGATCAATATTAAAGTTTTAAAAATAAGATCTATTAAATAACCAATAGGTTTAGGACAAGTGTCTAATGAATTTAAAACACACAAAAGAAAAAAGGAAAACTAATAACATAATTAAAAGGGTAAATTGGGTATTTATCACTCTCTAATCCATTTAACCCTAGTAATAATCTTCCCCACCCTTTTTTTTTCTCATAGTTTATTACGCCTATTTTTTTTTATTCTCTGCTCATTTGCAAAACGCCATCTTCCATCCTTTCCTCTAATCGGCAGTCCATAAACAACCTGCAATCCACCGTTCTTGGCTCTTCTACTTTTCAGGCGACAACCTTTCTTTGTCTTTCGTGCCGCGCCTCTTTGCTCATCGCCAGATCTGATTGCTTTCGGTTATGGTTTGTGTCGAACAACCATGAAAAAAATATAACAACCAAGATTTGTTGGTGTATTTGGTATTGCATGTGATAACAACCAAGATTTCTTTTTCTGTTTCCAACCATACCCGGCGTAACTAAGATCTGTTGGTGATGGTTATTTTCCGGTGACGGGCATATAAGATTTTTTTTTCAGATCCGGTGACGATTATTTTCCGTTGACGGACATATAAGCTTTTTATTTGTCGTTTCTAACAATACCCGCCGCAACCAAGATCTCTAAACACCCAGCCTGACGTTTTTTCAAATCGTGGTGTTTGTGGTTTCAATGTCGCGGGATTTTGTGGTTTTAGATTGTGATGTTTGTGGTATGTAGTTTTGATGTCATCGGAATTTGCTGTTAAGGTTCAAATGCCCAGTCTAGATGGCGCCACTGTTGGAACCTCATATCAAAACCTTAGCAGCCCCACTAGTGGGATACGGGTCCACAATAGTTAATGGTACACCGAGAGTCTGTGTTTTGTTGTTTTTATTTCGTGGGTTGTGGTTTAGAGAAGAAGGTAAAAGAGTTGTGATCATTTTGTGGTTTTTGTGATTTAAGAGGAAGAAACACAAAGATTTGTGTATCGTGAATAAACACAAACAAATAACTGGTTGTGGTTTTTGTTGTTATGCATTAGTTATTTTTTTGAACAAAGTGTATTAGTGTATTACTCGTAGTTAGTTCAAGATCTATTGTTTGAGCTTATGTTCAGATAGTGTATCAATGGTTTTGTGGTACTAGTCAATCAATTATTTTTAGGAGACTTTAAAAAGTACGATGTTCCAATGAAATTAATAGACACATTGACACACATTGTTTTTCTTTTATTATTTTATCATATGACATGTATCAATATGTCAACTTAAAAAATTGAATGTACCAATGTATTAGTTGGTCGTGTTAAAAATTAAAATCAATTGTTGTTAAAAGAATTTGATGTATTAACGTATCATTCATTTGTTTGGAGGTTTAGATTTGAGAAAATTTGATGTATTTTGAAGTTGTGTATTTGATGTATCAAATAAAAAATGTGGACCATATTTTTATATAACAAAATAGATGAAAATTTGAAAAAAATTGACCAAATTTTGGATTTGAATTCTCGAAAATACCCTTGACATCATAATTAATTACTATAATGTCAATCATTTAATGTTACTCTAATCTAACATACATAAAAAGATCCAACGGTCAAGATTAGGTCTTACTTTTATAATTTTAAGTTTGATCTTACATTAACCCTCCCCTATATATATATATATATATATATATATATATATATATATATATATATATATATATATATATATATATATATATATATATATATATATATATAATCGAAATAATTAACTAGATTTATACCAAATTAAAGATGATTAAATTTTAAAAATTATAGTGAAATCGGGTTTTTCTAAAAGTTTGCCGATTAAGAGTTATTTTCGTTTTAAGTTTGAGGGTGAATAAAATAAAACGGGTCAATTTACCATTATACCCTTAGACCAAAAATAATATTAAAAAAAAGAATGGGTTTGACAAGATCTAATCCAACGGTGACAAATACTTTTTACACTTTTTAAAATTAGTTCATTTTTAAAGGATCCGTAACCATTTTCGTTATGAAGATTAATGAGGTTTTTCTGTGTTTTCTAATGTGTTCTTCCAGATATCAATAAGCCCTTTATATAGAGGTTTTATGTTATGGCCCTTTTAAAATGGCCTGCAAACACCCATTAAAAATGCTTGTGAGTTTATCGGAACTAAAAAGTACTTTATGGTATAGCCATTTTGAAATAGCACGCCACAAGCGAGTTTGAAAAGCTTAGCCAAACACCCCCTCAGACTAGTACAACAAATTATGTCATTCTGTGCATAAATCTACATTGTTATGGTTATTAAACCGTAAAAAAATATGTATAGACCAAAATAGAAAATTATGGTACCACAAAATATATCATTTAAACTCTTAGACTTTTATCTTGATATATAGCTCGTCTAGAAAGGTCATGTTATAAGTTTGCCATTCACTTAAATATTATCCCATATGCATGTATCCAATGTGCATTTTTTTCCTTTCTAAACCGCGGTATTTTAAACTAGCTAGAAGCTAGGCACAAACAATTACATACGTTTGGATAGAATGCTGTAAACGGCACTCCATACTATTAATAGAGACTTTACGAAGTCTATTAGAGATCCAAGTGTAAGTGAATTGCTTAATCGTTTAGAACAAGACTTTCGTTTGGTCTTTTAACCTCAAAGGATGACTCATTTCTATAGCTTCATAGGATCCAAAAGGTGGTTGCCCGCCGACATTGAACACGATGGTGAGTGTGGGAGAAAAGGTTAAGCAGCTTGAGAGTGACAACACTGTCATTGAGGTTATTTGGTTGCTTATTACGAATGTGCCACCAATTTAGGACATCGATCCACAACAAAAAAGTTGTTCATAAAAAAATTTATTCATGATAGGCGTTGTTTATCAATAAAAGAGTTGTTCATTAAATGCGTAGCGGTTTTCATCATGGAGGTTGTTCATCGATAAAAAAAAATTGTCCATAATAAATAGTGTTCATCATAGGCATTGTTCATCATCATAAACATTGTTCATAGTAAAAGAGTTTTTCATCAATAAAAATAGTGTTTAACATCGGCATTGGTCATCAACATAAAGAGTTGTCGTTGTTCATCAATTAAAAATTGTAGTTTATCGTAAATGTCACGATCCAGTAGAAAGTGTGGGGTGGGGGGAAACCCACTTCCTACAACGTTTAGAAAAGGCTATCCCAATAGATATCTCCCCCACTTCTACATCCCACCTTTTTCATCCCCCCTTTCACCTTATTTCATCCTCTTTTTCAACCCTCTTTCATCCCCTTTTTCAACCCCTTTTCTTCATCTAATTTTATGTCTTTTACAACACGTTCTTCAAATTCAGTTTCAAATCAATTAAAATCATAAAATTAAGTTCATATTTTCATTTAATGGCTCATAAATCTGTTAAAAACAATTATTTAAGAATTCAAAGTTTATCAAAATTAGGATTTCATTGAGTTTGGTTTAAAATGAAATTACTATGCCAATCATTGATTAACATATCCTAAATTAACATTAGTTAACATCAAATTCTTCATTTTTTGTTAATTTTAAATTTTGAAACAAATTAAGTATCTATGAAAGTACCCATAAAGTGTTTGATGAAATGCCTCAATGGAGTAATTTTGTGATTTTAGAGTTTGAAGGTGTTCATTAGAATATAAATGTTTTAGTATTTGATAAATAGCTTCAATATTTATTAAAAAAAAATCAGAGTGTGATGTTTTTAACAATGATGAACAATGTTTAAAAGTTTGATGAGCAAAACTTTGAATATGCAATTGTTCATCACAGAATGTTCATCACGTAACTGTTCATCAAGTAAGTGTTTATTACAAATTTTTTATTAAAGTAGGTGTTGTCCATAGATAGTTCATAAAAAATAGGTTTCAAGTTCATCAAAGAATCACCATATGGCTAAATAGGATTTGGAGTGTTTGGTTGGGAAGAAACTGAGTTTGAAGGTGTTGTGTGGGGATGTGGGTGTAGTGATTTTGGTTATTTGTGAGTTGTTGCTCAACAAACTTGTTAGGTTCATCACGTAATGTTAATCAAAAGAATGTTTGTTATGTTGATCAATCTATGTTTATCGACACAAAATGTTTGTAGAGCTTTTTATGTTTATCTATCTATGTTTTTCAATACAAAATTTTCATCTGTATATTTTAACTTTATCAATCTATGTTTATCAATACTTTGCTCATAAGTTCATCGAATACAAAATGTTCATAAGTCTTTGTATGAATGTTCATCAATAGTCTAACTGTTCATCATGTCTTGATGTTCATCATACCTCAGGGATTGTTGGTTGGAATAAAAAGATAGGGAAAAGGAAGGGACACATGCCAAGCTTGGAGGCTCTTTCTAGACCTATTAGAAGGGAGCCAACTTTCTATTTGATCCCCTACCTTATACATTTTTACCATCACCAAGAACAATGTAAAATTTTCAAGACGCAATTTACAATGAATTAATTCACCAATTGCTTAGAATTTGATACGACAATGTACTAAGAGAACAAAGTAAACATGGTAAACGGCTAAACGAATGAGGTTTTTTTCCCTGCTCAGGTTACCTGGATGGGCAGGCCTTTTTTACTCATATGTACTCGGCCTCACCAGGTTAATCCTGGGACCGTTTCCGACCCTTCCTGTCCACTCTCAAATGTACACACCTAGTCACCTACCGAGGTTTAAATCCTTAACCTCTTGTGAAGAAACCAATGACCTTAAATGCGGGTGTTTCTTTTTATCGGCCCATAACGCCAGTCTTACAATACAATACTCAACATTGTGGTTGCTGCTCTATGGATGAAGTTGTGGCCACAAAGTCGTGAACAGGTGTTTTTTTTTCTTCTTAAATTGTCCTAATTGTGCAAAAAAGGTTCATTATTGTTCTTAGTGTTACGACACCTAGCACCTAGTGTTGAAACATGCAAAGCTTTATTCCACATTGCTATCACAATGAAAGTATTAAATAGATGAAGTCCATAGTAGTGGGCTTAATGGCTGGTTTCGACTTGTTTAGGTTTAATTGGGCTGATAATAGAGATTATTAAATAGAGTTTCCGTTCCCTTATAACGACATAACTGCATATGTAAAATGATGTTTGTGCTTGTTGTGTAACAACTAAGAAGTAATTTTAGCTATATGCAAACCACCTACTTTGCCTAAAATTCTAGTTTGATGAGTTATAGAAAATTGTCATCGTTATTGGTCCCTTTTGCATGTGTAAAATGATGTTTGTGCTTATTGTGTAAGAAGTAATTTAGCTATATGTAAACCACCTACTTTGCCTTGGAATTCTAGTTTGATGAGTTATAGAAAATTGTACATCGTTCTTGGTATCGCTTGTCTGTATAATAAAAAAATGTGTGTAATTTCAGGTTTTCAATTGTCAGTTCCTCTTTCATGGATGTGAGCAGCCGAGCAGGTATACCATGAGCCATTTTCTTTATACATATTATACATTCATTACTAAAAATTGTGTATTAATAAACAAAACATAACAAAAACTAATGCACAAACAAAACTTGTAACTGTCATCAGACCAAAATTTTGTCACAAAGCAAATAGAAATAGGCACAGAGAGGAATCATAAAATCGAATGTGAACTGACTAAAACACAAGAAAGTGACACTGATTAGCAAGCTTCAATGTAAACATTTACGTTGACATAAAAACTTAATCTCCAATCGACATCTAGAAAGATACTAACTAATCACTTGAGAGGAATGAACCTGGACGAATGAGTAGCACCAATCCCGGGCCTTCCATGCTTGACAGGCTTGTATGATATAGAGAATTCAGCAAGGTAATGTCCAATCATCTCGGGCTTGATTTCAATCTGATTGAAAGTCTTTCCATTGTAAACACCAACAACACTTCCGATCATTTCAGGGACTACGATCATGTTCCTTAGGTGAGTTTTTACAAGCTCTGGTTTCTCACCTGGCTCTGCCTCTAGTTTCTGTCATTGTACAAGGTATAGTAGACCAAAACTTAAGTGACCCGAGTTACATGATAACTAAGTTATATGAGCCTAGTATAATGGTAAAATAAGAAAATGAGCAAAACTTAAGGAGCCAAAATTTCGTGGTTATACCAACATAACAGGATCACTAACTTAAAGTACTTTCAATGGTATGCTCATGCTTGTTGCTACACTTGACGTTGTAGTGGCTTAGGATTTCGCCAAGTAGTATTACGATAGCAAGGTTTAGTTTTGTAGGAGAGATTGTTTATATAGCTTGAGCCGTGTAGGTAGTTGCCACATGTTCAGTATGTATTTTCTCAATTTACAAAAGATATTCAATTTGAGAATAGGCCAAAAGATATTCTGTTTGAAACACAGACAAAAAGTTGGTCCACAATGATCTTTGTATTCAGTTATTCACATAAATAACCACCAAAACATTCACTGTCAAATGATCATTTGTCTATGGAGTAACATAGATGGTAATCGTTTATGTATCCTTGTAACAAACTAATATTTCTTTAAGGATTATGCAAACAAAATTGAATGAGACTAGATCACTGGTTTCCACCGGGAGGTCATATATAAACATAACAGGGACATTATAAATGGTCATATATGTAATTATTGTCAAATTGTAGAAACAGAGCAAGAGATAATCAGTCTTATAAACAAAATCATGTTACACCAAAGAATTTCTCTAGGATTAAGCAAATAAACAATAGCATGAATGGTATCAAGTTTGTAAGATACAAATTCACACTTTTCAGTCAGCTTGCATGCAATGAAGGATATATAAGAATGACATAATCTTATAAAAAGTTATGCTTAGAGATTATCAAGCTAAGATGTCTTAAGCAAGAATTGTGCACTTAAAGTCTTTTCTATATGGCAGGACAAACAAATAGGAAGAGATGGTTCTTTCACTATAAGAAGTCTAACAATAAAAGATTATCTTATAGTCGAAAGGAAAAATGGAATATTTGTGAATTAAAATTCAAATAAAATAACATGAACAATAGTAATTAATTACACAAGGAATCCAAAATCCGGTCTATATATACGTACACCAGCAATAATTTTCTTCCCATAGTGCACAAGGTTAACCGACTCCTATAGTATTCATTTCTTTCTAGTTTGCGTTTTTTTTTTACTATGTTATATGCAATAACTCGCTAATCTTGTAAATCAAAGCCATTATAATTTGCAAACTACCACAATGAAAATAGTATAGACATAGGAGTTATTATAATGTGCTAACAAAGATATGTATAATAGCATCATAATCATGAAATTAAGCGCAGAACAAGGAGCACAGAACAAGAAGAACATACAGCTTTACGCATCTTCTTGACCAAAGCCATCGGTTTTGAATTTAATCCACGGTGAAGCCTATAAACAATTTCACACAAAAAAAACTAAGAAAAACAGACACCAATCCATCATAAAACTAGTAAAACTTAGAGAATTGATAATACCTTCTACGAGAACGAGCAGGAAAAAGGTTAACAAGGTCATTAGTTGGCAAATCAAGAAGAGCTTCTAAATCAACTCCTCTATAACTAAATTTCTTGAACGTTCTCTTTTTCGGCTGTTCGCCGGAAGTAACTGCATTAATTTCCATGTTTGATCAAAAACGAAATTGTTGTTTGATCAGAAAAGATTAAGGCAGTTATTAGGGTTTATGAAAGTTTGCATGAGTATTTATACGTTCGTGCTAAGGCCCACGTAGTGCTAGCTTTATTGGGCTTGTTTATTATAGCAGTGTCTTTGTTAGATAAAAAGTTGACATTGAGATTATATTAATGGGCCTCAATAACGATACGTATGGTCCATTTGGAGTAAGAGCAACCATAATGAGTACTCGATCACTTTCAGGGCCGTATTTAAAGGTGTGCAAGCTAGGCGACTGTTTAGGGCCTCAAAATTTGTCCCGTAAATAATTATATGCATGTGCACATATTTTTCACGAAGAAAAAAGTATTTAGATGTGAAAATATCTTAAATGAGTAATATGTTAGAATGTTTAGATAACTAATAGCATTATATCTTATAAAAGGTGACACTTTATATATAACATTCTTTCTCCAAATGCCTCATTATGTATTTTCGTCCATGGCCCTCAAAAATTTCATAAATTCAAAGGGACGACCCTGAGTACTTTAATTAAAAAGGTAGTAGGTGACACGTTGTAGTGAGCACGGTTATATTTGGGTCGGTTTTTGGCTAAAACTGAAATCAATAGTTCGGTTTTCATAAAATCCAAAATCAAAACTAATCAGTTTTTATTTATGGTTTTGGTATGGTTAATTCGGTTTTTAACCGTTTATATTTGGGTTTGGCCAATTCTTAATTACCAACAAATTTCTTTTATCTATTCATATTGTTTATTCTTTTTTAATTTTCTGTTAATCTAATCCTGTTAGGTCGTCATTTTGTAACATAAGATCATGTAATTCTAAAGAGAGAAAGTAAGTTAGAGAGAGAGTGGAAGGAACTCTTTATAAATGATAAAATGAGACTTGCATAAACTAGAGAACCAACACCCTCTAAAGAGGGATTACAATGTATATATAGTGCTAGTCTAGGGCATCACTCATCTTTCACATATTAGCACATTTGGCCCTTAGACTTTAACCTTACATGAATAATAGACTTAATAACATGAAACATTAATAAAAACTAAACATAATGATAATCCAAAGCAACCTATTACAAAACTCAATGACCGACACTTGATAATAACGAAATATGTTCCTAACAATCTCCCCCTAAGGGTCGGTCATCAAGGTTGCTAGACGTCTTCATTTTTTGTCTTAAACTTTGACTTTCACGGCTTTAGACGTCTTTAGAAAAATCATTCAGTGTTCATCGTTGTTGTAGTGATCCAATGATGGTATAATCTGCCTTTCGTCACTCATTTGCCTCCAGTGGATTTACGCCTTTCCAACATGCTCATACATCTTTGACTTTGTGTTATGCATCCGTAGCTCTCATTTCATTGTTGTAGATTCATTTGTGTTGACATAAAATCTTTCTTTGAACTTTGCTTAGCTTTTGATCTTTGTCAATCAACTTTGTAGATTCTTTCACGTGATGTGGAATCTTTCTTTGACCTTTTCTTTGCATTGATCTTTTGGATAGAGCTTTCCTTTGACTTTGAGATGTAGGTATGAGCATGTGGAAACTGGTGTCATGATGGTGGTTGTACCTGCATAAAATAGTTAGTAATAAAACATCCGGTACTTACAGGTTCAGAATTATAGATTGTCAACAGCATAGTGTGAAGACTCTCTCTAATCCTTACCAAGGTCGTTCCCAAATCGGATGCCCTCGAGAGAGCTTACAAGATATACCTAAGTATATCAGCGATTGGGTGAGTCGCTGGAGATCACCCCACGACTGTAGACCGTTTGGAACCACCGCAAACACTAAGCGTAACCCACAAGGAGTTACCGAAGTGACGTGCTGTCAGGGTTGTTTGATGTTGACCCTGGCAGGAGTTTGCATTCAATCACTGAGAATCACAATTGTGAATCATCTCATAAATGTTCTGGCAGATTGCTAAGATCTGCGAAGGATTCGATAATTTACAACTGGCGTCCTTAATGTTGAACCACCAGTGTAGAAATATTAAGTGTTCCTAAGAGATCTTTGATGTATCTCGCGGCTCTAGACTCAATAAGTGCACATTTAGTCGTCGGAGACTGGGGATGTGTCTCCTGTTTCAATATCAACATAGCTCGTAATGAGCGGTCGATAGATTATACAGGGTTCCCCGTGAGAATAAAACAAGCTCTTTTGAGAGAACTTGAGTGGCTTAGAAGGTTAGGTGCATTGCGTCACTAGGTCCATGACGTCTTAATCTTCAATACCGGCGTCGCTTTAGCAACAACCAGTAGCATATGAGTTGAACCCGGTGTCTGCCCTAAGGTTGAACATATAGAGGGCTATTACTTTTCACCCTTTTCTTTGCTTTTCTTTTTTATTCTTCAACCCATTCTTTCTCCTATCATTCATATCTCCTTTTTTCATATCATACCTAAGGACTTCTATTTCTAAACTATTGGTGTTGTCCTTGGGTAGATCCATCCGGCTCTGGCGGATCATAGGACGGTTTTCCTAACCTTAGTCACCTTATATCACCATGACTATCCTATTGTTTCCATAAACCATTTGATTGAAAATCTCTCAAAGTGTTTTACGATTATAAAACATATTTGGTTAACACTTTGAGAGTTTTGCTTTTTCAGAAAACTCCCCCTTCACATGTGCTCGTAATTGCTCTGATACCACTTGTTAGGTCACCATTTTGTAACATAAGATCATGTAATTCTAGAGAGAGAAAGTAAGTTAGAGAGAGAGAGTGGAAGGAACTCTTTATGAATGATAAAATGAGACTTGCATAAACTAGAGAACCAACACCCTCTAAGGAGGGATTACAATGTACATATAGTGCTAGTCTAGGGCATCACCCATCTTTCACATATTAGCACATTTGGCCCTTAGACTTTAACCTTACATGAATAATAGACTTAATAACATGAAACATTAATAAAAACTAAACATAATGATAATCTAAAGCAACCTATTACAAAACTCAATGACCGACACTTGATAATAACAAAATATGTTCCTAACAAATCCTAACAATGTTACCCCAATTTCTACACACATTTGATGTAACATGCACAGTATATGACTATTATCGACTACAAATACACGTACACATCAAATACACACATAAACATCAAGACAAAACTATTCTAAACCCTCTCACAACAAAATAAGAGTTTGAAAATTTAATTTATGTTGTTATTTGTATATACTTCTAACATTGATAGATCAGATACTAGATACTACAGTACATCAGTACAAGAATAGAACACTGCAACCCGTTTTGATGATCAAAGATCATTTGAGGGACATTTCTTTGAAAATATTTCTTTGCTCACTGATGCGCGTGGATTGCAACACGCACTACGTTTTACCTCTCGAGGGATCTCGAGAAGCTTGTAATCCCTACCAGGCAGTGTACCTGACCGATGTAGTATAGTGTAGTGGCAAGTACCGGGGGATTGATCGTTCTCTCGCAGGGAATAGTGTTCGTTAGGCTAAAGGCTACTCTAATCTAGGTCTAAGGGTGGAGGAAGATTCTTTTTGTATTTTTTGTGTTTTATGAAAGCAGTAAAATCTCTGGTTTTGGAGGAAAGGGCGGTTAGTTGCTAGTCAACTAACCCAAGTTATCTACTTCTAAGCTACTTATATTTTTGTATTTTTTTGGTTTGGAGGAAATCAGTGGTGGGAGAATAGTGTATACTTAGATTTCATTACTCCCTAACTATCTTTTACCATGTAATTAGTATGTTGAGTTTGCGTGGATGACAGGTGTATTCCTAACAAGTCGTAGGGAGTGCGTTCAATTCCCTAACTCTATAAGTTCCTACCTCACTCTATGACGATACGTCAAGCATCCTATCATGAGCTCACCGATAGCAACCTATGCATGAAATACTACCTTAAAATCGATAACGCACATACGATTCACGTTTCTAAAGACGTTCAAGCTTGTTACCGTATAGGAGATTAGCCAGTTTTCTCTAGTCTAACGTAGATGAAACATTCACCCAAATACAATCACAACATACACATCACATGATAATCAATAGTTAGGTTTCATTAGATCTAAGCAAACACAAAGTAAATTAGCCTAGCATGTTAAAAGAAAGACAAGTACAAGCATAAATCACACAACACATAGACATATTGTATGAATAAAGACTTATCTTGGATTAAACATGCAAGTTAGAGGGGTTAGGATACCCTCTAAGGTCACTAATACACGAACTAGGGTTTAACCCTAAAGTTCTTCACACCAAAATTCGACTCTAGTTCTCCAAAGTTATATAAAGTAAAGAAAAATCGTTCTATATATATAGAAAACGCGGGCTGACGGCGTCAACCCAATAGGTGACGTCGTCAGCTCGGCGATTAGGGTTTTCAGACGGCCTTCCTTGACGTGGTCATAATTGCTGGTTCCAGATCTGACGGCCTTGGTTGACGGCGTCACCAATTTGCACTACGAACTCTCTGGCCCGTCACGAGTATTTTTCCAATTCTGGACTTCACTTGTTCCTGACGGCGTCACCTTGTAGAGTGTGACGGCGTCACCTTCTGTAATCTTCAAGGTCTTTTGAGTTTTTGTTGTTTTCCGCACTTTTTCACTCCGAAAACGCCCGAAAATGCTTCTTTTGTGATTTTCCCTTCAAAAGTACCTAAAATGAGAAAAGAAACGACTTTGGGTGAAATCCAAACCAAAAACATACGAATTAGGACTCAAACCGACCCCTAAAAACGTAACATTTTTCGTCTCATCAAATACCCTTACACTTGAGATTTGCTTGTCCTCAAGCAAATGCGCTTTTATTCCCAATTGAAAAACAAGTTAGAGGTCATTTAATGCGAACTTAAAAGTAATTACAAGATTTAGTCGTTCCGCTTTACTCAAAATAAGCACGGAGAAAATATACTAGCACCTCTCATGTAGTGTTTGGATACTCACATCTCTCGGTTGATAATATGTAGATATAATGTAAAGGAAATGGACAATATCACTCACTACCTGTCATAATAAATAGATTACCATAGGCTTGAGAGAGGATCAAAACCTTCTCCACTAAGGCGTAAGCACCTAGGATAACTATCAAAGAGGGCTTTACAAAAGGGTTATAACGGGAGGTTTAGGGATATGGAAAAACACGGTTTGGTTGGATAAGGGATAGTTTACTGGTGGCTAGTCAATCATCTTATTTAGTTACATATACAAGTGGCGTTGCCAAGCCAAGACTAGACTCAATCTTAAACTATCAAAAACAAAATAAAACAACAATAAGAAATAAAAGATAGGAGTGGATGGTAGTCCGTATGTTTTTTTTTTCTTTTTCTATTTTTTTTTTTTTTTCGCATACCTTTTTACCCTACCATCCAAAATAATACATCAATGGGGATTAAGCTTTCCCCTTACACTTGAACTTTTACATACTTTACATTTACTATTCTACGACTCGAATTGAAATAACTAAAACACTTGGAGTACTTTTGAAAACGTTTAGCACATATGGGGGTAATAAATGATGTTCTTCCCCATTACTCCATAACACTAGTACTTTACCCATGAGTCCCAATCATCCCAAAACAATATGTACAAGATATGACTCGTCTTAGCAACAACGTAACTAATTAGATAATTGATAAGGATTTAACAAATAACAATAATGCACTAAAGGTGAGTGCATACAAGGTAGGCTAAGGCGATTTGGTTGCACATTTGGGAGTGGATTGTAAACAAATTCTTCCTTTAAGTATGATGCTTAAAGTTAGAAACGAAAGGGATAGGCTCTGAGGGGTGTACTAGGGGTATCGTGTACCAAAAATGGGTACATCGCAAAGGGTGTGGGAGAATTACTTGACCAATGTAGCCAATTTAATTATAATACAGGTTTAAAACAAGG
>LBNU01000630.1:0-15490 GCA_014162995.1 Artemisia annua
GATCCCTCCGGCTCTGGCGGATCATAGGACATTTTCCTAACCTTAGTCACCTTATAACTCCATGACTATCCTATGTTGCCATAAAACCATTTACTGAAAATCTGTCGAAGTGTTTTATGAATATAAAACATATTTGGTTAACACCTCGAGAGTTTTACTTTTTCAGAAAGACTCCCCCTTCACATGTGCTCGTCATTGTTTAAGATAAATTTGCACATGCAGGGAAGAGTGGGCACTTTTTAGAATTGATCCACTCTTAATAGACTTGTACCCGAGGGACACGTTTACGTTGCTAGTTAAAGGGATCCATTATCAGCTTTTAGGTGATAACTAGCCCTAATAACTAACTTGATGTTGTTAACATTCCTCAAAGAGGAACTTAGACTCGTCATAGTACTTATCTACTAAGAGTTTCTCGAAACGGTACAATCTATTCAGACAAGTCCTTATAGGACAAGTCTTTTCGATTACTGACATTTGTTGTTTCGTCAATTCTTGGGTGATATCTGAGTCGAGCTCGCATGAGATTCCTTTACTTTTCATCATATTTTGATCACTTTTAAATTTTCTCCCCCTCAAAAATAGCATATTAAATGTTATTTTTGAAAACTTTTGATTAAAATATGCCTTTTTGACTCTTACGGAGAGAATTTAACAAGAACAACTTGATTGTTAGCAAAGATGTTTTCCAAGTACTCCCCCTCAAATGTTGCATTAAATTCTTGAAGGTTTTGAATTTTCGAGGGAATGCTTGTTCTTTTGAGCAGAATTATGAAAAACTTTGAAAATTTGATTAATACTACTCAAAAGTAAGAAGCTTTCGCTCCTTATATGAGGATTGAGCCACTGAAGCGTACCTCAGGGTCCTTTCTTTACAAGTTCGGGTTGTACACTGTTATGTGTGCACAAACCATAATGTTTTTAGGATAAGTGCACGAAGAATCTTTAAACCTTTGTTTGATTACGCACTTTCCTTTCTTTGAAGAACGAGTCCTTAGCTGAAATACTAAGAAGTCATTGTTTTAATACAAAATTTGTTTTCCTTTAACAATAATACTCCCTCTCAAATAATGAAGTTTATTCGAGAGATAGTCTTCTTGAGCAGAATTTTGAATTGTATATAAAAATACTTTTTGAAAAATTCATGGGATGATTCTGCTCAAGGTTTTAGAAAACATAATCAAGTATTATGCAACAAAGAATGCTTGAGTATCAGATTAAACAACAACCTTGGGAACCCATTTCAGCACGGCGCCAACGGGTTTGCCACAATTTGAAATCCATTAATAGGTTGTGTCAATCCGATTGAAAGATGTTGAATTCCAACGAGAACTAAAAAAACTTTTGTTCAATTTTGAATTACCACTCGTTGAATAAATGGAAATTTAAAACTCTTTTTCTGTTGAAAGTTGTTTGAGAAACCCGATGTCTCTCGTTTGAGTTTTAAAATCTGAAGAAGAAGATTTCCATCTAGAGTTGAACCTCACGTGTTCTTATTGAAGATTTGTGATGAATGAAAACCTTCCGGTATTTGGGATGTTCAGAGACATTCTTTTATTGCAGCCAAAGCATTCCAGATATTGAAAATTTGAAAGGTTTTGAACAACTATGCTTTGGTTTCCACACCTGTTTTACCGTTGTAAAACGAGAGTGTAGAGTTTGAAAAACTCGTTTCTCATCAATTGAATCCTTTTCCAAGTTTAGCCATTTGACCTATTTAGCCCTTTAACCTCAAATATGTTCCATAAGAAACATTTTGACAATTGTTGAAAATTTGACTATCAATGGCATAACATGTACATGCACAGAAAGAAATGCATCAGGCACAAACAAGATGAACCAAAAAAAACTCATTCTAATTCTTCCTAAGTGCTCAGAATTCTCCAATTAACACACAAGATCACAGATTAACTCATTCTTTCACTCGAAATTTTCCGATTATTATCATGGTTTGGGGTTATGATTTGAGACTTTGCACGCAGATTAGCATCATAATGCCAGAATATTTCACAAACAAATGTCCTAGTAGTTGCAGCAAAGACCTCTACATCTTAAACCCCTAAATTCAAACTTAGGTTATTTCTAATCATGTAAAAACCTAATCGAGCATTTTTTTTTGTGTTCTCTAAGGCTATATGAACTGATTTATTAGACTAACTACACATAAAAAATGCCGCAATCGGTAATTACTTAAGCCCTAGTTTCTGATTATGCCTTTTTGACCTTTGAAATCATTTGAAACATTTAGGGAATAATTAGACAACAACCATGAAGGAATTAGAAGCTCACTATCATGGGAAAAGATCGAGGATAAAAAATTTGTTAGACTGATTTGTTGACCTTTTTAAGTATGTGTGCTCCTTTTTGAGAACATTTGTGGAAGACAAGAATTTCATTTCTCCCCCTCGAATTAGCATTTACTTTGTGAAACCTTTTTGCACATTTTAATTCGAGAGATCATAGAATTATTTGAAAATGAGTTTTCAATCCAAATGATGAAGAAACATCTTATTCTTGAAGAATTGTGGTGAGGTGTGCAAACTTCATGATTGTGAAACTTTTCTCCCCCTAAAAACATGTTCCATGATACCACTCAAATAACTTCATGCAAAAGAGAGTGGATGTTCTGTTGCTTTCTTTGACTTTTCTTTTTCATTCTTCAACCCCTTCTTTCTCCTTTCATTCATATCCCCTTCTTTTATATCAAACCTAAGATTCAATAATACCACTTGTTAGGTCACCATCTTATGCATAAACAACCATAGATTCAATAATGAATAAGAAACTAGAAGAGAGAAGAAGAGTGTGGAAGGAACTCAAATATGATGTAATGGAAATTGATATTGCATAAAGAGAACCAACACCCTCTAATGAGGGCTTACATTAGTTTATATAGGGGAGTCCAAGGGTCACTAGATCCTTCTTACTATTTTTCCTTTTCACCCCTTGGACTTTCCCATGTCATGAAATTACATCACAAACTTTCATAACTAAATGATTAAATGTAAAACATGATAAGTCTAATATAGCAACCTATTACAAACTAATGACCGACACTTTGTAAACGTGAAACGTGTTCCTAACAGCCACATTCACCATATACAGATAACAGATAACAGAAACAGATCTAGGATGCATCCATACGCCCCCGCAGAAATCATAGTGGCCATAACAAATCATATCATAAAGCGCGCATCTCATATAACAGAAAGGGGACGTGGCAGAACATCACTCCACTGCCCTGGAGTCATGCCAGAGGTGCATCCCTGACACGGACATGGAACCCCCATGCCTAGTGAAATAAATTTGGCTCGGGTGTCAAACTAGAATAGGTCAAACGGAATAGGTCAAACAGAATAGGTCAATAGAATGTCATAAAATGACACAGATCATAAGTCATCATAATCAGATCATATCATAAGTTCATATCATATAGTCATATCAAAAGGTCCAAATTAGAAGGTTCAAAATCAGAAAGTTCAGATAGCAAAGGTTCATAACAGAAAAGGTTCAGAAAATAAAATGGGGTTTCATAGCAATGGCATAGGGAATCCTAAACAAAGGAAAATATCAGAATAAAGGTAGCAAGGTTCATATCAATGGTTCAAGGTCTACAAGTGTGAAAGTTTTTATAAGGAAACATATTTAGAGGTTTTTCATTTCGTTTAAAAACATGATTTTCATAAAATTGTTTCTCTAAAATGTTTTTAGCATGAGTTATTTAAATTTCCTTTTTAAACAAGTCTGATATCATGTTTAAAGAAATCATTTCCACATGGTTTGTCTCATATCATCAAATTATATTTTCAAAGGTTTTCATACCAAACATCATATCAATGAACCAGGGACATCAGAAGAACGGATCATGAGTCATGAGAAACCTTACTGAAAGGTCAGAATATCTGTACCTCAACCAGACGACAAAGCAGACACAAGAAAACATCAGACAGAAATAGGAACTCCTCCTTCTTCACAGAACATAGACGGATTAGAAGTCGAGAATTATTCAATAGTTCATTTAAAATCAGATTACTCCTTTTTAGGTTATCTTTCCACTTTTAGAAGCTTTCCAGATTTAGTAACTTTCCATATTTAGTATCTTTCCAAATTTAGTAAGTTTCCAGAATTAGTAAGTTCCCATTTTTAGAAAGTTTCCATAAATAGCAGTTTTCCAAAGTAGGCAAGTTTCCACTTCTTAACACATTCTTATAAGTTAGTTGTATCATTTTATCAAGTTTCATGGCCTCATGTATTACAGATTTCCTTTTACAGACATTTTCTGAGATTAGAGTTTCGTTAGGTCACCGGACATGTTTTTGGGTTAAAAGATTAGATTTCACAAGTTGAAGGTCACGGATGATCACATTCACATTATAACATACCAACTTAAGTCAAGAAGGTCAAATATGCACTTATTACACTTTACACCCTTAAGTTTACAAAGTTACCATATTAGGCCCTTTAATTATCTCATTTACATATTTAATCCTTCAACAAATATAATTATCATATAAGCATCACAACTATTCAAAAATGTCATAATCTGTCCCCAGATCATGTTTAATTCGAATTACACTTGTTACAATCATATTTACATAATTAGTCCCTTAAGTTTCCAAATTAACAAAATAATCCTTAACAATTTCATATTAACACATTAGCCCCTCAATTTCCAATATTTACACAAATTACCCTACACATCACATTATGTACGAATCACCCTTAATTTATCAAATTTACAAAACAAACCCTTATATTAAATTAATTTACAATTCGAATATATTAATTACCATAATTACAATTTAAATCCCAAACTTACAAAATATGCATCTTTGGTCCCTATAGTTATTTTTCCCATTTAGGTACTGTATTAACAAGTGTCACAAAAATAGCCCCATAGTTTAGAAAATTACAAAACACCCCCTTAACATTTTAATTATCAAATCAGCTATAACAAAAATTCCCAATTACAAACCCTAATCTTTCGCCAATCATTTAATCATCATTACACAATCATTACATCATTTATTAACACAAAATAATCACACAAACCCTAACCCTAAACCATTCGATTTTATTTTCCTTTTTATAGCACTCGATACATAAACAATTCCACAAAATCATTTTAGGCCTTCAAATAATTTAACCAACAATTTTTATAGATTGAATAAACATCATAGAAGACCAGAAAAAATCATAGATCGAACAACAAAATTCATTTAGGCCGATTATAGGGTTTTTTGTATAATTAGGGTTTTTAGTTTCTTAAATTCGTATAGCCTTATTAAACATGTATGGATCAATTCTAGTATTTTATACAGAGAATATGGAGTATAAGGAGTGATACAAAATTACCCAAAGTGGCTAGAATCAATTGGATCGAATGGTGTGATTTTTGTTCTCTCGGCTGAAAAATAACGACACAAAAAATTGTCCCAATGATTCTCGATCACTCCACAGCCTTTCCCACTATTTTTCCCACCTTATATGATCCAAAACACGTCCAAGAAAAATGGTGTTTGCCTCTGGAAAAATCTTGTGCCGTCTGTTTTGATTTTGGTGTGTTTTAGGGTTTATTTTGTGTTTTAAAAATGAGATAAGTGTACAAAATTATATAAGGAATGATTAGGGAGAAGTAGGGCCGAATTTTTGGTGAAATAGGTGAGACCAAATCAGAGATTTTAGTAGTTTCCAATTTTACATCATTTACTTATTTAATTTATAAGTTATGTACAACATTTTATTCATTTTGGGCTTATAAATAATAATTAAACATGTAATACATTTTATACAAGTTTTAAATAACTTAAATGTCCCAACAAAATTAATAAATATCATTTGTTAAAGTTTTCCAAGTGTTTGGGATTTTATTTGTATTTTATTATAGCTTTTGTTAAAATTTCAGGTTATAAGGGCATTTTGGTAATTTTGCAAAGTTTTAAATTTCAGGTATTACAACTTCTTCCCCTCTTAAAAGAAAATTTCATCCGCGAAATTTGAAGTCGCACGGTCAGACGGAGTCGTAGAATATTATAAAAAATCCTCGTAGATGTCTTCACGCTCAGGGAGGTTCTCCCAACAGAACCTTCCAAATACAACTAGTTTCTCATGACTCAATCCAGATAAAAACAAAAGTTTAGGATCCCTTAGAACAAAAAGAATCAGAGTGAATCGGTTCAAATGAATGCAACATATAACAGATGACGCTAGGTGAATCTTATCAGAATTACATATTGATTATAGACAGAAATCAGATCAAATGACGAGATTCAGACAATAGAGAGCTTTACAATGAAGCTTAAGATTTATAACAGATATACAGATGTTAGCAGAATGAAAATCAGAGTTTCAGACTTATTCAGATTTCTAACGGACAAAGACAAATTAAGCATAGGTAGAAAGAACTCAGAGTCTCACTAATCGCAGATAATTCAGATGAGATATCAGAACTTTTAGGATTTCAACGGCACTCCTCGGATATCCTATGATCACAATGAGTGCACATTATATGGTGTAAGTATTATCACGTTGATCAGGCATCATAATACGAGCACCACATAATTATGCCCTCATGATGATCATACTTTATCTCGAGTCGTGAACAAACTACTTATTCTTAGTCCACTTAGTACTTCTACAGTCCAGAGGTCAACAGAATCAAACATCATAACCTAGCTGAAAAACAAATGCTCATAACAGTAATGGAAATTCCAGAATTTCTAACATAAGTAACATATTGCGTTCAAGAACATGGATCTTCACAATTTGCCAAAATTCTCAAAACGAGGCCAATATCAAGAAAACGCATAATGAACACGGAACTGAGATGTTTCTAGAGAATTTAAAATCTTAAAAGGGTTTTATTACAAGATCACGAGACTTAAGTGGGTCAACGGGAGTGAAAATTCATCGTCGACTTCTTCTTCACATAATCAGTTCATCCAAAACGAGAGGTTTACTTCCATTTCTTTCCATACAAAGTATATGATCTCCAATTTCTTCAAATCCGGTTAATCCACCTTCATTCTTCTATCAACCTGGGAGTGATCAAAAATCATGAGCTTGAGTCTGGTTCATCATTTCTTCTGCAGTCTCTCTTGAAATGTGGTGGGGTAATGTGAACTTCTGGCACGATCTAGAATTCCTTCATCATCCAGTCTGCTTCCACTCTCAATTCATCTTAGTACAACCAAGATGAATAGGGAAGTGAGACTGCATATCTTCATCAGCTCTGGGTCCGCCATCTTGACTAAATTTTGTCTTCTGCTCGCCAGCACTTCTGCTCTGTAGGGATCATCTTTCACTCTTCGGGGTAACCACTTCTGTTGTCAATTCCAGCTCATGCAGTGAACAATATCCTCATACGTTGTAGTTGACTTGATGCATAAACAATCATCTTCCTGCGATGTATACTTTCATGACCGAGTCTCTCCTAGAAGCGTTCCAAGTTAGGTACCACTTGCACGTGCGGAAGCATATTTCTATTTCAGCCTTCCCAAAACTCCACTCTCCAATCAACTGAGCTGTTTCTCTCTGTTCACGAAATTTATTAACAGTGACGCAATCTGTAAGAACCTTCCGATTTTTTTTCCCTACCTGGTTCAGGAAATTTCAGCTTCTCAATTCTATTGTCGGGGTTTAAAGCAATATTCTCAATTGAGGACACCGTTGCCTCAACATACCTCAGACTTCTGGGATATACAACGGATTGTCAAATTTCTAACAACTTGCGCAATTGATTCTCCTGTTCTTCCTTGTTTCTAAACGTACTAATGAGTCATACGATGACCATTTGTCTAAACATTCAAGAAACCTAAATTCCATTTGATGCATAAGAATAGTAGACAACTTAGCCAATACAATAGGCATCATCAGGGTTCACAATAATGAGTACAAAGGTAGCTTCAGAATCACCTCTCATTACCTTCCTTCTTCATAACAACTGCAATACTTTACGGAGGTTATCCTTGATTATTTAACCCATTTCTTAGAAGTTCCTGAGGTTGCTTCTTCAGTCCATCAAATGTAATCAGATCGCTGAGTTTCAAAGGTAGACTAAATAATTTATTAATACGCGGGAAGGATTAATGATTTCGGATAGTGATTTAGTTAGGTTTACGATAGTCGATACACCGTCATATATTTCTCTTTCTCTCCTTCATAAATCGACCGGATCATCCCAGAATAAGATATCCGGGTGATTAACATCATATTACGTCAGCTCATTCAATCTCTCAACTTCCATGGCTCCTTCGACTGAGATCAGTTCAGGTTCTATTTTTCAAATAGAAGGGGATACCAAAAGGTTTANTTACGATAGTCGATACACCGTCATATATTTCTCTTTCTCTCCTTCATAAATCGACCGGATCATCCCAGAATAAGATATCCGGGTGATTAACATCATATTACGTCAGCTCATTCAATCTCTCAACTTCCATGGCTCCTTCGACTGAGATCAGTTCAGGTTCTATTTTTCAAATAGAAGGGGATACCAAAAGGTTTATCAGAGAACATTGAAAACTTTGTACTACTAAATACTTCCAGTGCTAGAGCTTTTCAAGAATGGACACTATTAGGTGCTAGGAGAACTTGAAAATCAGAAGAGGTCAGGGTTTTGTACTTTCATATCAGCATCAATCTTAACAGATTCATGTGTTTCAGAAACATCATAACAGGGGTAGAATGAAACAAGTTACTAAAGGTCACAAGCCAACTCAAAATCAAGAGGCCTCAAAATCAGATATATCAAGATTAAACGGATTTATAGAACGAATACAGTCATCAAACCAGACGGATGGTGTATATGTCTCGGAGTCCAGTACATGGTACATCAATATGTTTAGACAGATAAGAGTGCAGTTCGAGGTGTTGGAATTTCGTTTGTTTTCAACAAAAGTGATAGGTGGATTATAAATCAATGGTACTACCACATCAAATGATCATCAGAAGTGAGATGTATATAATATCAGTCGTCAGCATCATCCTGCTCAGTTAACGAATCCATATTAAGATGATATTAACATCATATCCTTCCAAAGGAAACTGATGGGCAAACAGAGTTCATCATTCAGAGGGAGAAAACAAATTTACCTATATCCGTAATTAACAGCCACCAGGGTTCTAATAGTAAAGGATTATGCAAAGTCAAATAGTATCAGATGATACATTATATGCCCAGCATAAGAAATGAATTCACAGAATGGGTCTAACACATCATGTTTCAATAACCTTCAGAATGGTCGGTAAAATATCAGAACGTTTGTCAGGCCAAATGGAATCTGAGGATCAGAAAGTGAATTTGAATGGTATACGGTATCAATGTCATTCTTGAGGAATTTCAAACTTATTTGATTATTGAACTTAGGTTTCAAAACTTTCTAATCACAGAAATAGAATTGCTCATAAGGCATAACTGAAGGCAGAAGCACGAAACAGAGTAATGCGGAAGCAATGCTACTACTTAGATGCCCTAGTCTACCCATTCCTCACCGGTAATAACTTAGGTTGCTAAAGGGAGTTCTTAGAGTAAATTATCAGAGTCGTTTTGTGAGCGCCTACAGCAGAAACCGAATGGTCCAAGCTTCACAGGTCGGGATTTAGTGTACTACAAGTCGCAGCCTGGTCTCTGATACCATAATTGTAACACCCCAACCCGACAAGGGCTAAAGTGTCACATTCATGGTGTCAATCAGAACAAACACAAGCATAAACTTTAATGATACAATGGATACAAGCGTTACAAAAGGTTCCATGATAAAGGAAATACAATATCAGAATTCAAGTACAAAATGACTAATCTAAAACCTCTTCAAAACCACTAGTAATCCATCAACGCAAATCCTCTCTGAAAGCTCCTATTTGCGCTCTTTACCCATAACCCAGCTTCCTTCTAAAACCTGCCGCGGGAGAAAGAAAACGCGGCTGAGCTTATATAACAACGAAGTAATAATGAAACAGAAATGAATACTGAATAAGGTATAAAGGGAATAACAGAATGTAATCAAAGGTAAGTATGAAATAGTAATAAGAGGTAAGGTAAGGGTTAGTCATCCACCCCGAGCCCAGAAACAGATATAATGCCTTCATAATAATGCCTTCATAATAATCATAATCATAGTCATAATCACACATAAAGCAACATATGTAGGGGAGACCTACCAGAGTTGTGAAGGACGTGCATGCACGCAGCATCAATCACCAGATACAGATAACAGATAACAGAAACAGATCTAGGATGCATCCATACGCCCCCACAGAAATAATATTGGCCATAATAAACAGATAATTGAGCTCATAACAGATAACAGATAAGGGGACGTGGCAGAACATCACTCCACTGCCCTGGAGTCATGCCAGGGGTGCATCCCTGACACGGACATGGAACCCCCATGCCTAGTGAAATAAATTTGGCTCGGGTGTCAAACTAGAATAGGTCAAACGGAATAGGTCAAACAGAATAGGTCAATAAAATGTCATAAAATGACACAGATCATAAGTCATCATAATCAGATCATATCAGAAGTCCATATCATATAGTCATATCAAAAGGTCCAAATTAGAAGGTTCAAAATCAGAAAGTTCAGATAGCAAAGGTTCATAACAGAAAAGGTTCAGAAAATAAAATGGGGTTTCATAGCAATGGCATAGGGAATCCTAAACAAAGGAAAATATCAGAATAAAGGTAGCAGGGTTCATATCAATGGTTCAAGGTCTACAAGTGTGAAAGTTTTTATAAGGAAACAGATTTAGAGGTTTTTCATTTCGTTTAAAAACATGATTTTCATAAAGTTGTTTCTCTAAAATGTTTTTAGCATGAGTTATTTAAATTTCCTTTTTAAACAAGTCTGATATCATGTTTAAAGAAATCATTTCCACATGGTTTGTCTCATAT
This sequence comes from Artemisia annua, assembly GCA_014162995.1. Lineage (NCBI taxonomy): Eukaryota > Viridiplantae > Streptophyta > Magnoliopsida > Asterales > Asteraceae > Artemisia > Artemisia annua. The sequence goes on from LBNU01000630.1 coordinate 10,895, forward strand.
CATCAAATTATATTTTCAAAGGTTTTCATACCAAACATCATATCAATGAACCAGGGACATCAGAAGAACGGATCATGAGTCATGAGAAACCTTACTGAAAGGTCAGAATATCTGTACCTCAACCAGACGACAAAGCAGACACAAGAAAACATCAGACAGAAATAGGAACTCCTCCTTCTTCACAGAACCTAGACGGATTAGAAGTCGAGAATTATTCAATAGTTCATTTAAAATCAGATTACTCCTTTTTAGGTTATCTTTTCACTTTTAGAAGCTTTCCAGATTTAGAACTTTCCATATTTAGTAACTTTCCAAATTTAGTAAGTTTCCAGAATTAGTAAGTTCCCATTTTTAGAAAGTTTCCATAAATAGCAGTTTTCCAAAGTAGGCAAGTTTCCACTTCTTAACACATTCTTATAAGTTAGTTGTATCATTTTATCAAGTTTCATGGCCTCATGTATTACAGATTTCCTTTTACAGACATTTTCTGAGATTAGAGTTTCGTTAGGTCACCGGACATGTTTTAGGGTTAAAAGAGTAGATTTCACAAGTTGAAGGTCACGGATGATCACATTCACATTATAACATACCAACTTAAGTCAAGAAGGTCAAATATGCACTTATTACACTTTACACCCTTAAGTTTACAAAGTTACCATATTAGGCCCTTTAATTATCTCATTTACATATTTAATCCTTCAACAAATATAATTATCATATAAGCATCACAACTATTCAAAAATGTCATAATCAGTCCCTACATCATGTTTAATTCGAATTACACTTGTTACAATCATATTTACATAATTAGTCCCTTAAGTTTCCAAATTAACAAAATAATCCTTAACAATTTCATATTAACACATTAGCCCCTCAATTTCCAATATTTACACAAATTACCCTACACATCACATTATGTACGAATCACCCTTAATTTATCATATTTACAAAACAAACCCTTATATTAAATTAATTTACAATTTGAATATATTAATTACCATAATTACAATTTAAATCCCAAACTTACAAAATATGCATCTTTGGTCCCTATATTTATTTCTCCCATTTAGGTACTGTATTAACAAGTGTTACAAAAATAGCCCCATAGTTTAGAAAATTACAAAACACCCCCTTAACATTTTAATTATCAAATCGGCTATAACAAAAATTCCCAATTACAAACCCTAATATTTCCCCAATCATTTAATCATCATTACACAATCATTACATCATTTATTAACACAAAATAATCACACAAACCCTAACCCTAAACCATTCGATTTTATTTTCCTTTTTATAGCACTCGATACATAAACAATTCCACAAAATCATTTTAGGCCTTCAAATAATTTAACCAAAAATTTTTATAGATTGTATAAACATCATAGAAGACCAGAAAAAAACATAGATCGAAGCACAAAATTCATTTAGGCCGATTATAGGGTTTTTCGTATAATTAGGGTTTTTAGTTTCTTAAATTCGTATAGCCTTATTAAACATGTATGGATCAATTCTAGTATTTTATACGGAGAATATGGAGTATAAGGAGTGATACAAAATTACCCAAAGTGGCTAAAATCAGTTGGATCGAATGGTGTGATTTTTGTTCTCTCGGCTGAAAAATAACGACACAAACAATTGTCCCAATGATTCTCGATCACTCCACAGCCTTTCCCACTATTTTTCCCACCTTCTATGATCCAAAACACGTCCAAGAAAAATGGTGTTTGCCTCTGGAAAAATCTTGTGCCGTCAGTTTTGATTTTGGTGTGTTTTATGGTTTATTTTGTGTTTTAAAAATGAGATAAGTGTACAAAATTATATAAGGAGTGATTAGGGGGAAGTAGGGCCGGATTTTTGGTGAAATAGGTGAGACCAAACCAGAGCTTTTAGTAGTTTCCAATTTTACATCATTTACTTATTTAATTTACAAGTTATGTACAACATTTTATTCATTTTGGGCTTATAAATAATAATTAAACATGTCATACATTTTATACAAGTTTTAAATAACTTAAGTGTCCCAACAAAATTAATAAATATCATTTGTTAAAGTTTTCCAAGTGTTTGGGATTTTATTTGTATTTTATTATAGCTTTTGTTAAAATTTCAAGTTATAAGGGCATTTTGGTAATTTTGCAAAGTTTTAANCTAGTATTTTATACGGAGAATATGGAGTATAAGGAGTGATACAAAATTACCCAAAGTGGCTAAAATCAGTTGGATCGAATGGTGTGATTTTTGTTCTCTCGGCTGAAAAATAACGACACAAACAATTGTCCCAATGATTCTCGATCACTCCACAGCCTTTCCCACTATTTTTCCCACCTTCTATGATCCAAAACACGTCCAAGAAAAATGGTGTTTGCCTCTGGAAAAATCTTGTGCCGTCAGTTTTGATTTTGGTGTGTTTTATGGTTTATTTTGTGTTTTAAAAATGAGATAAGTGTACAAAATTATATAAGGAGTGATTAGGGGGAAGTAGGGCCGGATTTTTGGTGAAATAGGTGAGACCAAACCAGAGCTTTTAGTAGTTTCCAATTTTACATCATTTACTTATTTAATTTACAAGTTATGTACAACATTTTATTCATTTTGGGCTTATAAATAATAATTAAACATGTCATACATTTTATACAAGTTTTAAATAACTTAAGTGTCCCAACAAAATTAATAAATATCATTTGTTAAAGTTTTCCAAGTGTTTGGGATTTTATTTGTATTTTATTATAGCTTTTGTTAAAATTTCAAGTTATAAGGGCATTTTGGTAATTTTGCAAAGTTTTAAATTTCAGGTATTACATCTTTACAATAGGCGGGAGTAGGACAAGGTGTAAGATTGATTTAGGAGATTTAACCCTCTGATCCTAAATGTATATAACCCCCAGACGAAATGATAGGATGCACTTATAGAAAAAATAATAATAATAATAATAACAAGAATAGTAATTAGGTTAACACTGCTTCTACCTACTGATTCTCTTCTATTTAATTATTTATTTTGTTATTTACTTTTATTAGCATAATCTCTACAATCTTAAAAACCCCTTTTAAATGTGACACTCAACTTAGATAGACTCCACACACATAGCTCTTGGGACGACCTCGGCTTTACTAACTAGCTATTCCTCACAAGACCGGGTACATTGCGCGATATTGCATTAGGATACAAGACTCGAAGTGTTAAAACCTGGTCGGTAAAACCCGCATCAAGTTTTTGGTGCCGATACCGGGGAGCTATTTAGGAATTTATTTAAGTTTTACATTTTTATTTTTTTTTTCTTTTTATTATTATGTCAGGATACAAGACTCGAAGTGTTAAACCTTTTTTAGCAACACCATATGATAATCCAGAGAGACAGTTCCGAACAAAAAAAGTAACACTCCTATTTCTATTCATAATCTTTTTCTTTTTGTGAACTTTCAGATTCAGATACGGAAGTAAATGAAGGAAAAAACATTGATGCCCTCACAATGGAACAATACATGGATAGAACCAATGAAGATTATGAAAGAGGGGTAACTTCGGAACCCGAGACAGTAAGTTCGAGATTAAAGGGCAAATCAGCAAGGAAGTACAGGATAGACAGTTTTCAGGTGAAAATGATGAGGAAGACGCACAAGAACATATGGAGGAAGTTTTGTATATTGTGAGCACTTACAGAAGTGCTAATGTCTCTACATATAAACTTATGCCAAAAGTTTTTCCTATATCCCTCACCGGTCAACCAAGGAAATGGTTTAATCATCTCCCTCGCGAGTATAAGGCAACATGGGAAAGTTTACGAAAGGCATTCATACAAAGATTCTGTCCACCAACTAAACTAGCAGCCTCTTTGAGAGAGATATACAGGTTTGTGCAGATTAAAGAAGAAACGCTCTACCAAGCATGGGAACGGTACAACGAGCTCCTTTATAGATGCCAAACGAATGACCTCAATAATCATTTGAAAATCTTCGTCTTCTATAGAGTGCTTGATGAGTATACTCGCAACATTCTTGACTCACAAAGACCTATTGTTGGGAATAAAGCTAAAAGTTACCACTGATAAGCTTGTGGAAGACACTGTTGAAGAATGCACTAGCAGTGGAAACACATTACCACTGCTAGTACATATTATTACCACTGCTGTTAGGTACGAATTAACCCTAGAAAGCTTCAATGTGTAACCATAGTGATAAGCAAGATCACTCGTATTATTATCAATAATATTGAAGCTTTGTGTTAAACTTACAACTGTTCTCACTTACATTACATCTTAGAATTCATATTCTAAGTATTGTTAAGTATATTCCGCGTGCTTAATAATATAACTCAAAGTATCACTCTAAAACAAGGTGTGTGTTTAGATCCTACAAGTGGTATCAGAGCCAGGTTTCTGATACTTAGATTTAGAAGATCCAAGAATTAAGCTTAACCAATTCACTCAGATCCATGGAGATGGAAAACAACCAGTCCAACTCTGCTCCAAGACTTCCTAAGCTCAAACTCAATGAGTTTGAGATGTGGAGGATAATGATTGAGCAATACTTTCTCATTCAAGATTATGCTTTGTGGGAGATCATCTTAACTGGTGACTCTTTCAAACCTACTCA